>JABSTQ010001594.1:0-277752 GCA_013358835.2 Ixodes persulcatus | reverse complement strand
TTCGCTACTGCGGAGGTTGCGGCCGACGGCCGAGCGCGCTCTCTCGTGAAGTGGCCGCGCCGCGCTGAGCTCGGCCGTGCAGCCTGGGCGGGCTCTGCGACCAGCGGCTCCCTCCGGCGGCCGTGCTGCCGCGCCGCCGCGCCGCCATGGTGATGGCTTCTCTGGTGGCGGTCCTTGGAACTACGCCGCGCGGCTGCCAATGGAAGACTCGTTCCTTGGAACTGTGACGCGCTCCATCCAATGGGAGCCTATCTATCAGAGCGCTTCTACGGACGACATTCTTGGTTCCATTGGGACAGGGGAGTTTAAGTGCCGTTCGGCGCGGCTTCAAGAGCTGATTACGCCGGTTCGCTCCATGGGACAGTTAATGCTTTCGCATTAAAAAAAACCGTGACGGCTGTCGGCGCGTTTGTTTCCCGGTGGCGAAATCTGTAGGCGCGAAGCCGCGACACTGCGGCGCTGGTCGCCGGGACGCCAGTCGCCCGGAGCCCTAAACGCTGCTTGAAGTAATTGTGTGCGTGCGTGCGTGCGTGCGTGCGTGCGTGCGTGCGTGCGTGCGCGTGTGTGCACGTTCTTTAGAGACAGCAAGTCGCCCGTTGTATTTTTGTCCTTTTCTTGTTTTAATCGTCTTTCGATGGGCCTTCGCTGTCTTTCTCCTCTTCAACTCAGTCGTTCGAGCAAGTCGTTCGGGCCTGCGGTGTGGGTATAGTTTGCCATTACGATCTGGACGAGCATCGTACCGGCATACGGTCGTGTTTAAGTACTGCGTGAAAGCCGTTAAAAACTCCACGCTAGCAGTCTTACTGCACTGGATAAATTTCTCATCTACAGTGGGTAACAATGTCACCATATTCTTGCAGACTAAACTCCTGCTGTCTAAACAACTAAGGACTAATTCGTTTTTGGTGGGTAGTTTGCGAGTGCGGTGCGTGCTATCGTCATGCTGTCACTGTGCGTGCTGACTGACAGACTTCACATGTGAGGACTGTCCTTTGTTACTGTTTCCAAGCGCCTGTATAACCACGTGATTTTTATTGAAATGTGTTCGCGTTAAAAATTCAACATCACAGAACGAAATTAAGCATGTATTTGTTTTGCTGTCCTCGTTTTCACACCACGGCTTCTAATGACCTCATTTTTTTTAATGCAGAGGACACTAGGTAATCTTTTTTTTTCTTCTTTTAAATGACTAAAAGTTTTCGGATTTTTTTTTAACCGGTTTAAACTGGTTTGCTCTTGATGGAATCGGTACCCAAAGCGTTATTTCTAACACATCACCGAACCAGAACTGAACTGGAACAAAACTCAGTGCTACTGAACCCGAACCTAACGGGAATTGAATGGCTAGTTCGACTCCCTGCTTTTAACCCACGTTTACGTTTACGTTTCAAGTCAGGTTTCCATAATATGCTGCTACACTCCCTTGTGCTGGCGCCGTACACCGATTGCACTTTGTGAGCGGTTTTTTGTTCTTGCCGCAGCGCGTGGAGATTTCAGGCAGGTATATACGCGGCGTCGCTTCTAACAGCGCACTAGCGATGCTTTTGTGCAAATATTCCAAGCATGCAGAGACCAAGGTAGCTCCTTCTTGTGCTCGCACAAACTAGACAGTTTTAAGTTTTCACCAAACAAACAACACGCTGACCATTTATATTTGTGGGTATACGGTCCGTTTGCGAAGAAAGTGGGTTGTTTTAATTGTTGGTCTCTGTTACGACTCGCAAGTGTTTTACGCTTGATAGCGCGAGGGATGTTTGCAGTGACATCAAGTGCCATGAAGCACTTTGAGCGACCACCCTTCGGCTTAGTAAAATGAATAATATGAAGAAGCTTTTACATACTTTTTTCAGTCGTCTCCTTGTATGATAACGTAAGCAGCTTTATGCTGTTTTTTTTTTTTTTTAGCAACTTAGCTTGGCTGTTAATTGCGTTTTTCTTTTTTTTTTACGTTTAGGAATTAAAGGAATGGAATGGTGAAGTGCAGCCTTTCTAGGAGTGGGAATGGGCCCGAGGTTTTTATTCCGAGGAGTTGAAAGGAATGGAATTGTTGGAAGCTCTAATTTCCCGAAATGGAATTGGAATGGAATGGGGGGGCTCATTCCGCAACACAGGTGATAAGACACTTGCTTCCGACTACCTCGATTTTCTCACAGAGCTTGAGCAGAGGTTCAAGGCCGAAACCTCAAGGGCCAAATGACACCCTCCAGAATTTTTGTATTTTTTTTTTTGTTGTTGGGAGATGCATTATGATGTCAGGACTCAGTCAGGACTCAGTAGACTACTCAATCAATATTTTGCTACAGCATCACATATATTTTTAATAAAGGCGAAAAACGCAACTCCTCGAAACTGAAACTGGACTGGGGAGGAAGAATAGATATAAGAGGAGAGAGAGTTGGCGGAAGTCACTTGGCTGTGCAACCTTTTTTTTTCCCAATCGCCGTATTTCCAGATTTTTAAAAGCCACAAAAAAATAGGTATAATATTTATTTTCTATTTCTAAAATTGTATGTGTTCTTTCGATGACCCACGACTTTAATTATATTTTGTGGTCGTGTCTTAACCACAGAAAACGGCAAGTGACCACGGAGAAGAGAGTGAGCGCTACTCAAACCGGCCAGTTCTCGATCGGCGGTTTTGGGCGGAAAGAAAACAAATTTCGAGCCGCAAATTGTGTTCTGGGTAGTAGGGCTCTCATACGTCATGTGCAAATAAAAACACTGTTGAGGATAAATACCCTGTCAGTGTCCCTTTAACTGGCTCCTGCATCGTAGAGCAAGCTGGAAGTGGCTGCTTTTTTTTTTTTTTCAAATGGATGATGCGAGAGTCCAGGAAGCTCTGTAAGAATAGTGGGCTTGCTCTCCGAACCCAATACTAAAAACGGGCGCCGTCTTCCAGACAGTGTTAAGGCATCCTTTTGGAGATTCTATGAGGACGACAGGGTGAGCCACTGTAGGCCGGAAAAAAAAGGATGTCATTTGGGGAAAACAAAAAAGTTTGAGAGAAGCATTGTTCAATAAAAAAAAAAAAAAAAAAAAAAAAAAACAAACCCAGAAGCACGCTGTGGATTTTTCAGTTTTCTGTTTTTGCGGCAATGGTGGTGTGTGCTAGCGGGAGCACCCGGCACGCACACAGTGTGCGTATGCTCCTCAAACCCCATCAAAACACCAAGCTGCTACTACATGCAGCAGGAATCTACCTTTGATACAAGACATTGCTATATGCTCTGTCGTATGGTGCGTCCAGAACGAAGACTGCATGCTGGGCGGATGCCCATCTTGCCCAGGAGCAGGACGACTAACCAATGCATTAGGGGAAGCAACTTTTATTCGACTGCAAGCCACCGATACCATTCAATTCAAACAATGGATCTCTAAGAACCGCGCGACCGTTGAGACGGTGGTGCTACCTTCAGAGGAGTTTGTGGGCTACCTCACGAACCTACTGGTCTCCTTGAAAGAACGATCACTTCGTAGCAAAGCGACAGTCTAGTTTCTTAAGACACCTCAAGGAGGAACTGCCAAAAGATGAGGCCATTTGTCTAATGAAGTTTGCGGAGAATTAAAACTTCCTAGTGCAAGATTCACCTCAATCATTCTACTGGAGTGAAAGTCAGGCAACCATCCACCCCGTTTTCGTATACTACAAGGCACGATCTGAAGAAGTGCTTTTGCTCCAGACATTTGCAGTCATCTCGGATGAATCAAGACACGACAACTCAATTCATTTGTTCCAAAAGGTGATAGGATGTATTCAAAGTGATCAGGAAGAAATTAAGAAAATCTACTACTTCACAAAGGGAGCTGCTGGACAATACAATGGTAGAAAAAAAAAAAAAAAAACTTAATAAACTCTGCTGTCACCAGCGAGACTCCGGTCTTGAAGCAGAGTAGTACTTTTTTGCAACTTCTCATGGAAAGGGATCATGTGATGGAGTCGGAAAAACCTTAAAAAGAACTACTGCAAAAAAAAAAAGCTTTTTTTTTTTTAACAATGGTTGGGACACGCCTGTCAAGAAATAAATTTTACGCGAAAAAAAAAAATATTTTTAGAGCAATATTGACTGCGCGAGACGCAATTCAGTCGGTAGTCACCTCCTTTCCACTTGTTTTTTCTCGGCATTTCGGGCGCGTGGAGGAGAGGTGGGTCGGCTTGGCCATCGCGTTGGGGTGGAGAAAATGTATGACCATTCCGTGACGTTGTGAACTTTGCGCGCAGAATTTGAAATAAATCTTGATCCATCAATATTTCTTTAAATTTTTTTTTTTGCGTAAAATTATTTTTTTTTTGACACGCGTGTCCCAATTAAACTTAAAAAAAAATAGTAGTTTTTTTTCTGCAAAGCGTTTCTGGCCATCTTTTTTTTTTTAATTTGCATTGCGTTTGCTCCAACTAGTGCGTGCGATTCTAACAACACATTATAAATATAATAAAGAAGAAATTATGTATTTTGAACATGATAAGTAAAAGAAGTTCAGAATTTTGAGCACATTTTCTTTTATTGATGACGTCCTTGGTTTGAACCAATAGAGAACCGAAACGAGAAGAGTGTACAACAACCAAGCACATGTGTACGCCCCACCGATGTACGGGTGTTCAAAGCAAAAATTTGAGTGAGAATCCCGCGCTTGAGATGTTTAGAAGGGTCACGTGCACCTATTCAGCCAGTCCTACATCTAGAATCCTATGTCGTCATTATCCGACGCTCTAGACCAATGTCGTCACTGAACGCTCGTGTTTGACACTGATAGGCACGTCCTTGGAAGCGGCATTTGGTTTTCTTTGTTCTTTTGCAGTGCCTCTTTGAAGAGACTGGCAGCAAAAGCAAGCCTAGCGACCTTTGACCACCATATCTGCACGGCATGCGAGCTCTGTTCATGAGCAGAAGGAATGCTTGGCGGCACAACACCCATATGGGCATCCAAAGACGAGATCAACAGCGAACGGGAAAGCCTTACCCATTGTAAATATTACGTCTTTACTCCAATCTTGTTGGCAGAGCTATTGGAAGGGGCGAAGACCGCAGCAATACGTTTGCAGTCAACAAGATGTAAGTCTTCAACGTCTGAAGATCGGAGAATGTTTCGCCATGGAGAAGTACCAGACGGAGGAGAACACGTTCTAACCCGAGAACTCACGAAGTCGTGAAGAGCGTGTGACAGTAAAATGGTTATGTTCCAGATGATTTCAGTGACGAGATTGTAAACATGCAATGCCGGACTGAACGTCAGATGAAGTAAAAAAAGCATTGGACAAAAATGTAACTTGAAAAAAGTCATATGTGTGGCATCAACGCGTAAAGTTTAACAAATCGAAGTATTCCATTCAACATAAAAGACACGAAAAGTGCGTTTGTATTTCGTTCACTTTTAACGTTGAGTAGGAGGCTTAGAATCATTGGTAAAAGAAGACTCGGCACTTCTAAGCGAAACAAAAATCAAGTTACTCTTCTCCTTCCCCTCTCGTCCCCTTCACTTATTTTATCGTTCTGTTCTATTTTGCGCCTTCTCACTTCATCCGTACAATGAAGTGAGAAGTGGAAGAGAGTTTGTTTGCCAAGCAATAACAAACTAAAATCAAATTAGCTTTTTCGAGTAAAAAAAAAAAAAAAACGCGGCGAGTGGTAGGTGCGTGGTGGGCCGTTGGAGGGTATGTCAATTCTGTTTCACTTTTCTGTGCCTCAAGATGAAACATATAGAAACTGTAAATAAGTATTTTCTTAATAATCATGACACTTTTAGTGTGGAATTTAGTGTGTTTGTTTAGTATGTAATATATAACACTTCTATTTAAAAAAAAAAATTTAGGTTTGTGTCCCTACTTCTTTGACGGCTGTTTTTTTCAAGGTATGTTCACAGAGTTATTATAATGCATGGTAGAAGATCAACTGGTGCTGTTGTCTATGCGACTTCCGGGAGACAAATTGAAGCAGACAGCAACCAGTCTACTTTTGGGGTGCACCTGTGCATTCCTATGAAAAAACACGCGTGCATTTTGTCTCTTCGGCGGAAAATAACATGGAACACTTTCGTTACTTGGGTCGTACGGAATAGTACCGTATTTTCCGGACTATAGTCCGCACCCGGTGTATAGCCTGCAGGGTGAAATTTGGGGTCAAAAATAAAAGTTTTTCCTTAGATAGTCCGCACCCGGTGCAAAGTCCGCATCCAGTGCATAGTCCGCACCTGGTGCTTAGTCGGCACGAAAATAATCTCACAGGCGGCACACTTTGACATATGTCTATTTTCTTAGCTCACAAAGAAACTTGTAATACACATAAATCATCATTACCATACTCGTTTATTCACAAAATCATCTCGTCTCGTCATAATCAACGATATTGAAAAACAAAATCCTTGTATAGTCCGCACGCGTAGATAGTCCGCACAGCCTAAAATTTCAACTTTTAAACATGTTGTAGGAGCCCGCAACAATGGCCGCAGCTCGGAGCTCGGCTCACGAGCTCCGTGACGCGGGTCACGCGAAAATAAAAACGTGCGGCCAGTTGGAGCCCGAACACCAATCGATTCGGTCGTGTTCTTTTCCCCATAAATGGTGACCCGGAATCTGAAGGCTCCCCGTCGCTTTCTCTAGCAGCCTCAACCAACATGGATCAAGGCAACGCTCACACTGGCGACGGCGCGCCGCTTCAGTCCTCTGACGCCAACCTCGGAACCATCAACTTACGCCTTCCCCCTTTTTGGCCGAAGAACCCGCGAGTTTGGTTCACCCAAGTCGAGGCGCAGTTTCATCTTCGGCGCATCACTACCCAGCTCTCACGATTCTACCATGTCGTTGCCTCTCTGCCGCCAAACGTGGCCGACGAAATCGAC
The DNA here is from genome assembly GCA_013358835.2 of Ixodes persulcatus. Lineage (NCBI taxonomy): Eukaryota > Metazoa > Arthropoda > Arachnida > Ixodida > Ixodidae > Ixodes > Ixodes persulcatus. The sequence continues at coordinate 270,919 of JABSTQ010001594.1, read as the reverse complement.
GACGTGCTGACGGAGCCACCGCGTGAGGACGCATACGATCACTTAAAAAGCATTCTGCTCGAACGAACAACGGCATCGGAGCGGTCGCGAATCCAGCAGCTGCTGACAGCCCAGGAGCTAGGAGATCGCCGCCCATCACAACTTCTCCACCAAATGCGACAGTTGCTGGGTCCCCAAGCCACCGATTCCCAAGACCGTATACTGCGGGAGCTCTTTCTTCAAAAACTTCCGCACGGAATGCGCATGGTTCTTGCAGCTGCTGACGACATGCCGTTAGATCGCCTTGCCATGCTGGCGGATCGGACTGCTGAATATTCAGCCCCTTCTATTGCTGCTGTGCCATCTCACGAGCCTTACGAGCCCCAGCCCTGGCAAGCAACAGTCGCCGAGATCAAGGCAAGCATAGCAGAGCTTTCCTGCGCTGTTGCCGCCATGAAAGCGTCAAACGAGAGACCTCGACAATCCAGACGCGGCTCCCCTCACGCCCGTTCATCCTCGCGACGAGCCTCGCGGTCAAGCAGCAGAGCCCTGTGCTGGTACCACCGGCGTTACGCGGAACGGGCCACACACTGCCATCAACCATGCTCCTGGTCGGAAAACACCGAGGCCCGGCACTATAGCAGCGGCGAGTGACGAGGGCCAACACACAAGCCGCCTTTTCTACGTTGTTGACCAAATCTCTGGTCACCGCTTCTTAGTGGACACCGGGGCCGAGGTGAGCGTCTTGCCTGCGTCACGACTTGACCGTCAGCAAATGCAACACACCGCGCCCCTACGAGCCGTCAACAGCTCGGCAATTGCCACTTTTGGCCAGAGATCCCTAACCCTCGACATAGGACTAAGACGACTTTTCCGGTGGGTTTTCGTTGTCGCGGATCTCCGTCAAGCCATACTGGGAGCGGACTTCCTGGCAAACTTTGGCCTTTCCGTCAACATCCGTGGCAGAAGCCTCACCGATGCCACCACATCCTTGACCATCCAGGGTATCCTGTCGTCATTCAACGCTTCCCCGATGCGTCCCCTGGCGACGACGTCGAGGTACGAAGCCCTCCTCACAGAATACCCTGCCATAACCCGGCCCTGCAATACGGAGGTACCAATCAAGCACGGTGTGACACATGACATCATCACCAGTGGCCCGCCCATCTCCGCGCGTCCTCGCCGCCTATTTGGCGAGCGACTAAACATCGGGCGTCGAGAGTTCGAACATATGCTGGAGCTCGGATTCGTCCGCCCGTCTTCCAGCAACTGGGCGTCGCCACTACATGGTCCCGAAAAAGGACCCGAATGACTGGAGACCATGCGGAGATTAGCGCGCTTTGAATGCATGCACGGTACCTGATCGGTACCCTTTGCCGAACATTCACGATTTCTCCGCTGGGCTGGCTGGTACCAACATCTACAGCAAGGTAGACCTGGTAAAGGCCTACCACCCGATTCCCGTAGAGCCAGCGGACGTGGCCAAGACTGCCATCACTACTCCGTTCGGACTTTTCGAATACGTAAGGATACCCTTTGGCCTGCGAAACTCCGCGCAGACGTTCCAACGCCTTATCAACGAAGTCACCAGAGGACTTCACTTCATTTTCGTGTACGTTGACGATATCCTCGTGGCCAGCACCTCTTCGGAAGAACACGAGCAACACCTGCGACTGTTGTTCGACCGGCTGCAGGAGTACGGTCTCGTCATCAACGCGAAGAAGTGCGTTTTCGGCGTTGATGCGCTGGACTTTTTGGGCCATCGCGTTACGTCAAGGGGCATCTTACCACTCGCAGACAAAGTCCGGGCAATCCGCGAGTTTCCCCAACCCACGTCACTTCGCAAGCTTCGCGAGTTTCTGGGCTTGATCAATTTCCATCGCAGATTCATTCCGCATTGTGCTGAAATGATTCAGCCCATGACGGATCTTCTTAGAACCACGAAAGGACCATCATCAGCAGTTCCATGGAACGCAGAAGCTGCGTCTGCTTCTTCCAACGTTAAAGAAGCCTTGGCCAATGCAGCCCTGCTTTTCTATCCGCAACCTGGAGCCCCCACCCGTCTCATGACTGACGCCTCCAGCACTGCTGCCGGAGCTGTCCTGCAACAGATGCTTGACGGCGAGTGGCGAACACTTGTGTTTTTTTCCCAGAAACTGAAGCCCGCCGAAACACGTTATAGCACGTTCGGACGTGAACGTCTTGCCGTGTACCTGGCTGTCAAACATTTCAGGTATATCCTTGAAGGTCACGAGTTCCACATCTTGACGGACCATAAGCCACTAACGTATGCTTTCCAGGGCAACCACACCGCCTACTGCTCCCGAGAGATACGACAACTTGCTTTCATTTCCGAGTTCACGGTTGATCTCCGCCACGTAAAAGGCAAAGACAACCCAGCGGCGGACGCGCTCTCCCGTGTCGACGCTGTCTTGGCAAGTGGTGGAGCTGTCGATTTTGAGAGCATTGCTGCCGCACAACGAGATGATTCGGAGTTGCTTGCCCATCCTGACATGCTGAAGTCCTTGGTACTCAGGGCAGTTCCTCTCCCTCATTCTAACGGTACCGTCCTCTGCGACATGTCTACCAGCAGTCCTCGACCTCTTGTTCCACTAGCTCTTCGTCGGAACGTTTTCGACCACCTCCACAACATCAGTCACCCAGGCATCCGAGCCACACAGCGCCTGATAACAGCTCGCTACATCTGGCCTACCATCAACGCGGATGTACGTGGCTGGGCACGAACATGTCTGCAATGTCAGCGCTTTAAGGTGAGCCGACACACGGTGACTCCATTGGTACCATTCCCCTCTCCTTCTGCACGGTTCGACCATGTGCATCTTGACATTGTGGGTCCACTGCCGCCATGCCGAGGACTTACTTACATCTTGACTTGCGTTGACCGCTACACCAGGTGGCCCGAAGCTATACCCCTACCAGACATCACTGCCGAGACTGTCGCCAGGACGTTTGTTGAAGTTTGGATCGCCCGCTTTGGCTGTCCATCCACCGTCACTACGGACCGGGGACGGCAGTTCCAGTGCTCGCTTTTTGCCGCTCTAGCCCAGCTCTTAGGAGTTCACCATGTGCATACTACCGCCTACCACCCCTCGGCTAACGGCATGGTAGAAAGACTGCACCGACAACTGAAGGCAGCAATTACGGCACGAGACGGGCGACTCAACTGGGTCGATCACCTACCATTCGTCCTCCTCGGCGTTCGATCCGCGCTCAAACTAGACCTCGGATGCACCGCAGCGGAACTCGTCCATGGCTCGACCCTTAGACTTCCTGGTGAATTTTTCATCGGCAACAAAAATTCCCAAACTGTCCCATCCCAAACGTACTTGGACAACCTGCGAGAGCTCATCCGAGAGCTTCAACTGACACTACCTCGATTGCCTGATTCTCAGAAAGTTTTCATCAGCAAGGAGATCCAAGCATGCACACATGTTTTCATCCGCAAAGAAGGCAGCGAGAAAAGTCTGACTCCGCCCTATGACGGACCTTTCAAGGTGCTCAAACGCACCGAGAAAACCATGACTCTAGACGTCAACGGACATACACAAGCAATAGCGATGGACAGACTCAACCCTGCATTTCAAGAATTCAAGGGCCAGTCTTCATCCACAGAACACCTACTGTCTCTGCGAGCCAACAAGACCCCTCCCACAAGAAAGCGCGTCTCATGGACCACATAACTCCATATACCTTTTCTGGTACTTTTAATGTCAGAACCGAATCTACTCATTATTATTTTTCTTTTCTTTTTTTTTTTTTGCCAGCATGAGATCTATCAGTTTTTCCTCTCCTACTATCCATGCTACCAGGGGGGGGGGGGGGGGGGGAGCCCTGTAGGAGCCCGCAACAATGGCCGCAGCACGGAGCTCGGCTCACGAGCTCCGTGACGCGGGTCACGCGAAAATAAAAACGTGCGGCCAGTTGGAGCCCGAACACCAATCGATTCGGTCGTGTTCTTTTCCCCATGCATGTATAGTCCGCGAACTATAGTCCGGAAAATACGGTATGTGCATTTATTAACATTGAAAAAAGTGTAATTTTTTTAGTTGGCGCATTTTTCTTCATAAGAGAACGATATTTAACTTCGCTATATTTCAGGCCCAAACCGGTGTTCCACAGCAGGTGAGAACAAGCGACGATTCTATAAGTAGAATAACAACCCAAAGGAATGTAGAATGTGTTCAAGGTTCGTCAGCATTCCGGTGGTGCTTATATATTGCTAATATGCCAGTGCTGTCACTATATAAAAATGACTCCGTCGTGCATCTTTACGAGCAGTTGAAAACATTCAAAACGTAAATAATAAAGTATGTGCGCTATGAAAGGTATCTCTTTTTATATGTTCTATGCCGGGCAGCTTTTATCGGGCACTTGTTCTCAGAGATTTAGAGCGTGCGGGCGATGTTATGAACGTAGAACAAACGTCTTCGCACAGAGCAGAAATAATAAAGCAGTACTTATTGAAAATCGGACTATATTAAGTGACCTTCAATTGATTCTGATCGTACATGCACAGGGAGTTACTGATCTAGTGTTACTGCGTAGTTCTCGCATTCTCTGTTGGTGTTCCAGACGTCCTTCGTTCGTTTGGCACGTATATCCCCCATGCTGAAAAGCGCCGACGTCGTGTTCGCTCTAACAGTGTCCGACAGTGCACATAAATACATGTACGAAGTCGTTTTAGCACCGTTTCTAATGCAATGAATTTTAAAGAAAACGCAATTAACTGACCGATTGTTTCATTCGCCTGACTGATAAATGTCCCAAGTTACGAATGTACGAATTATTCGGAATGCGCAGGGAGAAAATGCATTAATTTTTTCCGACAGAAATGCATTACCGGAAGTCAATTTTCGACTGGTTGCTGTCTGCTTCAATTCGCCACAGCACGCTATAGCGCTATTTGAACCTCTAGCGTACATTATATTAACTCCATGTGTGTGTCACTCTTTGTAAAGACACTAAAGCTTCCCAAGAAGTGTGATACGAAAGGTATTTGAAGTGTAAAATTGCACAATAGGTTAGAACGACATAAAAAAAAAGTTCCAGGTTTAGGTAATCTTTTATATTCAATGTGTGAATGATTCTGTTTACCCCATTGTAAAAATCGAAAGTGCCATAAATAAATCTCGCAATCATGACTTCGAAGAAAAACTTTTTCTCAAACTTCGAGAAAAGTACCTTGCGAATTTTTTGTTATCCTGTTCTAGATGTGTTACGCTATATTTTGACATATATATTTTGTTTGAGACTGAGGGGCAACATTTTGTTTTCTTTTTCCAAGCACTGTCAATTTACAAAAATGGCCCAATCCAGACATTAAAAAAAAAAAGTATTTACCGCTCAGGTATAATTTATTCCTGGTTGATTGACCTTAGAATCACTTACCCGAGAAAACGTTTTTAGACAAGTTGGTCAATTCTAGGCTTATTAAAAAAATGGGCGCTTCATTTTGTTAAGCCTAAAATTTTGAAATATTCTTATGTTAATATCGTAATTAAACCACCTGAAAAACAATGTATTAGAAGTCCCTTGATGCGGTAACAATTATTTTGTCATAATTTCACTATGTTAAAAAAGGTTATCTGCCGCATAAAAAAGCTAATTTTCTCAAAGTTTAAAAAACGACCGCCACAAATGTAACAGCGATAGAAGCAAAATATTTCAGTCAGAATGTTAGGGGATCGACAAGTGGCAACCACTGTGATTTTTGTTTCAATAAAATCGGTCGGTTGGTTGGCGTGGAATGATTCACCTGCTTTTGTCTCTACACATTGCCTCTTCCTCTAATCAGTGAGCAAGACCGTCGTCAGCTCTTCGCGCAGGTTGAGCATTGGCGTCCGCGCCTGGCGTTCAAACGCCGACCGCGGGCATCGTCTGCTACTTGTAGCAATGGCTGTCTTACTTTTCGTGCACGACTTTCGGAAATCCACCGGTACTTCCGGACGAGGACTTAGACTTCTAGAAAGGTGAGAGGAAATACCTCGAACTTGAAGGGGGGTATTTTTGCCTACTAGCAACTACCAGACGCGTTTCAACGAACGAGGAAATCACAACCGATACGTCGTCTGCTCCGGATGAAGCAGCTGCAAGGGCGGAGTTTTGTCATACACGCGCTCACTCCCTCAAACCAAATACTTTACTCTGTTGCAGGTTCAAGGCCGACGTACATCCTCGGTTTTTTGCAGGGAAGATAACCCTCTTAGCGCTCCCCTATCCGAAGCTGCGAGGGGAGCCATGGTTGAGGCAAGGTAAAAGGGGGAGAGGATATAGTAACGACGCGACAAAAGGAGAGTTTTCCGTGTCGTCTGCTTGAAAGACTTGCTTTAAGCGAAATCCCACTTTGGCAGTATCCAGTTGCTACGCGTAATGTTGGATAATCTTAAAAACTTCCACCGCGCTTACCCACTTCACGGATCACCGAGCACTGGTGGCGGCGTTCAGTGACATCCCCGCCGCCAACCACGACGGTTATGAGAATTAACCACGTCGCACCTCCGTCTTCATGTACGTGACGACACCATTCCACCCGCATCGCGCGACCGTGTTACAGCTATGGCTTTCTTTTCTTCGCACATTGTGGGCGAAAAATACGACATTTTTTTGACCTGCAACAGAGTAGGGAGCTTTTGTGTTTAAGAAAAGTATCCTCTATTCGATGTTTTATGTCCTCTGATACCAAGTACGGAGCAGGCCGTTAACATTGCCGCAAGCATCGGCCGAACAGAAGGGCTTCTCACGCGCCAGGTTTTCGTTGCTGAAGCTAGCGCCACCTCTCGGTTTGGCGTCTCTCTTCTCTAGTCGTCTTCCGCAAACGACCAAACTCCAGTATTCCCCTATAGTCACCGACAACTTTAGAAACGCAGGTCGTGGCTAGTTTGAAACATCTTTTCCTCGCTCTGCAGCCCATGGGGTGGCACATTGTCTCGGAAGCCCCCCACTATAGGGTATAATGTCGTACTGCAGGCACACTATCAAACACAAATGAGAGGCGTATAATGCCACTCTCGTGGTAAAGTTGCCTCTTTTCTTCCTATACGTCACTTGCTCCGCGCATAGTCCCGGCCTTTTGTGGGCGATCGTATGATATACCTGGACGGAGGTGGGTCTGGTCAGCGTGATGCTGTATGGCGTCCAGTGCTTATAGTGCCTGGTGAGGCTGCTCGTCTTTACGGTGTTGGTGTTGAGCACCGTGAGACGCACGTGCAGCGTCGACGACCCGCCGGCGCCGTCCAGGTGCGGGCCCTTGCGGAAGCGGAACCGCAGGCAGCAGGCATTGTACACGCTGTCGTTCTCGGGCACCGACAGCGTCCTCTCCAGGCTCACCGAGGCCGAATGGGAAGGATCCACGGTCGTGGTCAGGTAGCCCAAACCTGGAGGAAGTGTCTGGTTCATGTTGCGCACCCGCGGGGCTCTTGCTCAAAAGTCAAAAGCGGCACCACGCGATGCCGCTTTGAGAGGAGTGGTGCTAAAGGAAAGCAATGATGGCGCCGTAGCCGGGGGGGGGGGGGGGGGGCAGGGGGGGGGGGTAATTTATAAGACAAGGCACCCCCCTCCCCCCTTCCCCGAAAGACGTCCTGACTACGCTACTGCTTAATGCAGGGTTGGGCAGAGATACTCTAAAATGTATTCGCAAATCTAAATATTGGGATACATGGCAAAAAACTGCTAAAATTCTGATACTGAAATGCATTTGTAATTGTATCGCTATACGCTCCGGAAATACATTTGAAAAATAGAAAAGTGTTGTGAAATATAAATGCAGCAATGCATTTTACCGGATCAGAAATAACGTTTTAAAAGCTAAAAATCGAACTCTCGTATGAAGCTATTCCTTAAAAACACTAATGAAGCGCCCTTCTGCTACTAATTTCAAATTTTTATATGGTAGCAATAAAAAGAAAAAACATGCGATTGCAATGTACGCAAGGTTAGGGCGCGAACGAGCTGGTGATGCCCACTTCGCGAGGCCGAAATAATTTTGGGCATAGGATTGGCATTTTGCTCTTAAAACTGGGAACCAAGCAGGTCTTCACTAGGTTAGACTTTCTGTCCACAACGGAACGCAGTTATTCTTTAGACATCTTGCACACCTTTGAAGCAAAATCACATGAACGTCTAATATCTTTTATAGCCAAATCACGCCAACAGGTCAGCATCCTCGCAATCCCGGCGCCTTCTTCCCCGGTCATTGTAGGACGTCGCCTTGGAATAAACTGGTGTTGTCTTTTATCTGATGATCAAATGGCAGAATTTTCACCCTCATCGAAATAAATGGGACAGTAAGTACAACTACTCTTGTGAAGCTCGTGCTCACAGAGCCTTTGACGTTTTGAATCTATGGAAGAGTCGACCAACTGATTTACCCAGGAAACCATATGATATCTTTGCACAATAGGGAAGGGGCTCACCCGTCTCAGGTACACAATGCATCAAACAAACCATGGCCTGCTTGACAGCAAAGCCACAAGATACCGTTCACTATACCCTCTACCTTCCTAAAGCACACACAAAAAAAAAATCATTTGCTTGATGTTTTTGCAAGAATTTATTGATTCCTTGAAAATTGTAACGAGATACACTTGCTCGTGATTGTGTCGAGATACAAGGAATACACGGAAAATATATATTCCGATATCGAAATGCACATACTGATTGACAATTTGTATTGCGATACAGAAATATAAATGCAAATATACGAGTATTTCTAAAATACTATCGCGATACATTTGTACCGGGATACTGCCCACTCAGAGCCATATACAGGGGAAGAGCCTGGTCATCTAGTGTCCTCATTGACCTCTCGCCGTATACCTTCGCTCCTCCCAGACTTTTCCCAAAGAACTGACGTCAGACTCAGCAACCACCTAGCAACGGAAAACGCCGGGGGAACGGACGGGCCTGTCCACCATTACAGATCTCAGGCCAGCTCGTGCGCGTGCGGGGCCGCATGGTATCCTGCGTATGGAAACTTATTTTTAGATTTTCTGGTGAGAAAATGGTCGGTTGTTGTGCTGCTGGATGTTCCAATCTCAGCCGGATGAATGGATGGATGAATGGATGCCTGATGGATGCTAACGGCTGTACCCTTTATAACGGGCGGTAGCTTGCGCCACCTAGCCTAGAAATTTAGAACCAAAAGCATGATTTCTTTACTTCGCTAATTTGCTTACGCTCTGCAATTTCGTAGCCGTAACGGTTTTCGTTTTTTTCTTTTTATGATTGTAAAAAAGAGAAAAAAAAGGTCGCAAAATATGGTTGAATAAAATCAAGCTTGACAATTGTGGACGCCCACGGAAGGCTCCTTCTTTGTGAGGTGAGAGTGCTTGTTTCATCTTGAAACTTTTTATAAAATGGAATTTTCGTCTAGTTGCTACACAAAGCTCGCATGTAATGTGTAGTTTGAATAATTGCAGCATGAGAAAAAGACGTCCCATCTGTGAAGCGTTTTACTCTGCCTTCTCGAAACCTCGAAGTGAGTAAATTTATTATTTGATGCCTTCTAATTAATGTTATTTTTTATATGTTGTCTCGCTTATATTCCTATAATTTTCACGTAGTGACAAATTATGGATGGTGACACCTCAGCGCTGTTAGGAACGGCTGATCAGTCGAGTTAAAAATGATCAAGCGTATTATTTGCGAAGAGCCGCCTGAAGCTGACTCGTGCGATATTTATTTCGTAACCTTCCGTTGTGATATAAACGTCTATAACGTAACGGCAAACGTTAGTACCGGTGCCGTTTTAAATGGCAGCAAACTGGCACAGTCTTCATTGATTTTATTCCTTTCTTCGTAACCTTCCCGCTTCCTAGATGTTCGGAGAACAAGATCGCTGTTTCATTGCTGAGAGAGAGAGAGAGAGTACGGTGGAGGCTGACCATGGTCACGCCGTGCATGCTTACCCCGTGCCTCCACCGAAGCGATCGCTACTCCTGATATGGGATGCATCCCATGTCAGGAGTAGTTATCGCTTCGATCAAGCTATACCGTTTGACACGCTGACGCATAATCCAAGAGGAGACGCAATTCGGAAGAAACAAAACTCTGGTAAACCTTCGGAGAAGGACTTTAGCTCGCTTTACAATCTAACAGATAATTTTCTTCGAAAACACGGCCGACGATGTCATTTTCGTATACGCTTGCTTATCACAACACTCTACGGAGAGCCTCTCAGCTGCGAATTGGAATTTGTTATCATTGCGCACTGCTAAAATAACAAGAGGCGCGTCAACTAGATGTGTGGAAATTGCGAAATTTACGCGAGCGTAATTTGTGCGACGCGCCTAACGTCCGCGAAGCGTACGAAAGGGCTGGAGGGAGAATGGACAAGGTAACCGGGAACTAACTTGATATGGCTCTTGAATAAACACGACAAAACCAGATACTGCTAGCGGATGACTTAAAACACAATAAAACAGTCATACGTTGGAGAAAACCAATTTGGAGGAAACCGAGAGCCAAGCAACGGACATATGTCCCCGGCGTCGATTGGGCTCGAAGAGGGCAAAATAGGCTTGGCCTAGTGCCACTAAATAAGCTACGCTTCAGAGTAACGACACTTGTTCATATTGTGGCTTAAAATCATGGTTGCTAGTTATCTGAAGATTTATCTGAAATCACAGGAGACGCTTTTCCGTCCTCCACAAATGTTTAAACAGTTCGCGACAGAGCAAAGCAATATTATATGAGCTTCCTAACACTAAATCTAATGCTGAGGAAGTCGCACTTTTGAATCATGACGACCGGCAGTTGCGTCTACTCTGCGCAAGCACCAAAATGTCGGCGCCCACAACAATGTTGGGGAACAAAGTGCCGATACTCTAAGCGCAGCTCATTTAGTGGCTCTAGCTTGGCCATGATGTTCGCGTGGCGTGTCAGTGACGCAGTTGACGAGCCGTCAACGAGGCCACGCCAGATGGCTCTGTGCTGCCTCACCACTGTACGCCGCCTGCCGTTTCGTAATCGACAAGAGTGCGGTCGGCTGTTCGTCTGTCATTCACGCGCTCATTCCCTGGCAGCGCCCACTGCAACAAGGCGTCTTTTTTCCTAGAGACAGACGGACGAGAAGTCGACAATGAGCCAGCCTACACTTTGCGACCAGAAGGAGTCCGGACAACCGGTCATTACCGGGGACGGGTTGTCCCCGACAATGACCACGTGTCCCGTTAAAATATGACTTCATCTTGAAAAAGAGTTCGGCAGCATTCTGAAAATGGCGGCGTGTAAATGTTTTATGTAATACTCTGCAGTGGATATGGCTTCACGAATAAATGAGAAATTGAAGCTTATTGAAAATAATGAATGTATAACGCTTTTGGGAATTCAAGAAACACGACGCACATTTGTTTTGAACTTTTGATGTATACATTGCTATCTGCGCTGCCCGTGTAATGCATCATCTTGGGCAAATTACTTCGGAAAGTAATTTAATTTCAGATACAACTACTTAGGTAAAGTTACTAGTGCGCAGTTAGAACAGTTATTACTTATAGAACAGTTAGAGCAGACTTACTAGTGCACTAAAATAACTACTTAAAATTACGCATTACTTTCAGAAAGTAAAGCAATTTATTTAAAATTAAATTGCCTTGAGAGCTCCCGACTTCGATGGTGTTAATAAGAGCATTTTTTTTTTTCACTGAAATGCATTGGTTTCGTCTTTCTTTGACCGTTGCTGGTTCAATAAAACAGTACTGCTTTTTCGAAAAACTTCGATAAAAAAACACTAGTAAAAATATTGCAAATTCGGACTTATCCGAAGACATCCGAGTTTACTTTACGCGCTGCTAGTCGTAAAAACCGATTTGTTTTTATTTCTTCCTGAATTTCTGAGACTACTTCTGCTATTCTCTTTCCCCCCCCCCCCCCCCACACACACACACACACACACACTTTTGTTTGTGAGTGTTACAAGAGAGTATATTTTGCGCCCTTATCACAAAATGGGTGTGACCTCCAGAAACAACAATGGTCGAAAACGTCTATTCTATTCTCTCCAGCCGGTCAACTTCTGACCATCCCTTTTCCTCTTTCCTAGACGTTCATTGCCTGCAGAGTGACAAAGGGTATAAAAGCGCCGAAAACAACAAGAGCAAAGATGAAGTAGGATAGCGGCACAAGGCACACTGGCTTTTCTGCGCTTTCGTCTGGGCTCCTTTTGCTCACACCCACAATTTCTTTCATCTTTGCCCCACCCGCGTCGACAACACGGATGGGCCATCATTCAGACGCGTTCGGTACTTACGCGCAATGGGCTGAAAGCGACAACTCCAGTGCTGATGAGACAACGAATACATTTCAGTTTTACAGTTTTACTCGTGTGCCTCGCATACGTAAAACCCTATATTTTCGCGGCCCTTAGTTTTCGCGAATCGGTCACAGAGGACATAATCGCGTCCACTAAATTTCGCGACTTCCATGCGCCTACATTAAAACTCTCAAGGACCGAAATTTTCGCGTGCCCTTAAATTTCGCGAATTTTTCAATTCGCGAAATCCGCGAAAATTAGGGGCTCGCGAACATTAAGGGTTTTCCAGTATATCTCTTTCTAAATCGCCGTAGCTTTCATTGCCTGTAAGTTTTGCCGTGTGCTGCGAGGAGCTCTAGTTACCCCGGGCCTCTAGCGCGTGCTTCCTAGCATAGCCTCCTATATACTGACAAAGCCTGGCAGATCGCCACAAGAAGCGACCGCCGAAAGGGAAAACGTGGAACGGCAGACTACGGATGAGCGGATGAGAGGAGAGCCACTTGACTTGCGCCCCGCTGCGGCGAGACGCCGAAACACACTTGTTCCCAGTCAAGTGGCTCTCCTCTCATCCGCCGCTGCAAAAGCTGTGCGGTGACGTCCAGGCTCCCCGAGAATCGGCTCTTTGATGCTCTGTGCTACCAGATCCTGGCGTTCCAAATCTGCGATCGGGCACTCTATGGCTCCGTCGTCCAACTGCCAGGCTTTGTGAGTATAGAGGAGGCTGTGTTCCTACCTTCGACATTGCTTAGGCATCTTGTGCACCTCGAGCGTGCACAAGCAGCCAAGGCACGGTGGAAGGCATGAAGAACCTGATGGAGGACGGGCGTTCAAAAGATACGCCCTACCGTTCTCAGAAAACGCTTTCCGCGTTCCTGGGTACCAGAATTCCAATCGGCAGATCCAGCTGAAAAGACCTTGTCTCTAAACAGATGAGCGAATTGAATTGACATGTGTGCGCTCTTCGCCAAATGTATTAACACCGTGGAATAAGGCTGCGCTATTATTGTGTAGTCTACGCAAATCACGTTTCAATGAATTTGCTGGACATGTGTGCGCTCTTCGCCAAATGTATTAACACCGTGGAATAAGGCTGCGCTATTATTGTGTAGTCTACGCAAATCACGTTTCAATGAATTTGCTGACTACCGTTCTCGGCAAATGAAAACTAAAGAAACGCAATGTTTTATTGACGATGAGCTTCTAAAAACTCGGAATTTGAGATAAACAACTAACTCCTAAAAACACCCCCAATTTCGGTCAAAAAGTAAATTCCGAAACTAAGAACCCTAAGCACGAGCTTATAAACCTTTGCATTGCTTATATCACGCGGGCGAAAAATGCTGAGTCACTAAGCTGCGGATGCATGCGCAGCGTCCAATCTACCGCACAGCAGATCAGCAGCGCATGCTCAGAAGGTCTTCCACAGCCCAGCAGACAAAGATGGCAGCGCGCAGAAGGAGACTTTTGCAAAATTCTATACATTCGTCTTATTTTGTGCCTTTTGTTCACCGATTTCATTAACGGTACAATATGGGAAATAAGCTTCTAGTGTGCTAAAGCTCTATTATTTTGATACCCCACCAAAACGCTGGTGTTAACTTTTTCTCTTCTTTTTTTTTTATCACGGCAGTTTATAGAGTTGGAAATCATGGTGTAAGGCGTAAAAAAACAACGGATAGAAGAGAGAAATCAGACATACAGGCGCCTTACACCATATTTTTTATTTTGCTTCAAATTTTTATATTTCGTGGCGAATGTGTTACAAGAAGAGCAATCCTTTTATTTTAATGTCCTGACATGTTTAGTTTTTGAGAAAAAAAAAAATCTCAAAGAAGCGGGAAAGAACGACGAGGTTTTGACGATTGTCGTGTGTGGCGTTTTTTAATCACTCGCAATCTCAAAGTATTCAAAAGAGAGCAGCTATGTTTGTTTAGTGTGATATATATGCAAGTAGGTAAGACGACATTATAACTACTCTTTATTATTCGTCGATCCAATCTTTGTAAAAATCCACAAACATGCCTCCGCCAACAACTGTGACCTAAACTGCGGATTTTTTTTAGTCGACTATGTTTAGTTTTTGTCTTTAAAATATTACCACGTGTAGAAACTTTTAATGACTTCCACATTATGTAAAGTTTGTGTCTTAATCACGTACGAGTACTGAGAAGTAAATTATGAAACAGAGAAAAGAAAAAAAAAACAGAAAAAAAAAACAATTTTTTTAATTTTTTTTGCGTCGCGTTTTTTTTAATTTTTCTTTTAGCCAGCATACATTCCGTTAGAGGTATATGCACTAGTTTTGAGTATTAAGCCTCTAAATATGCTAAAAAAGAGCAAATGCTGATGGTGGGTTTATGGGTTATAGCTGTATATTTTATTCTTTATTATAATAATCTAAAGGACGTTGAATAAATACTCATATAAAAGACATTAATGGCGTTAGGCGTATAATAACAATTTTGCAATTCCAAACGTCTAAACACTATAAAATCGCAACTGCCGAAAGCGGGTTTTCAGACAATTTCCGCCGGTGCCATGATTGGAGGGGCCTCAAGCCTAAACCCTATGCGCTACATAATCTATACTACGTTAGAAATATCAGAGTATAATATTGTAACACATTAGAGTAAAATACACTCCCTATTGGAAACCTAGATTTTTAAATGCGAAATTTTATATTTTAATTTGAAATTCGTGTTGATAACAGAACAGAATCATTTTTAGCATATTTAGAGGCTTAAAACTCAAAACCAGTGCATATACCTCCAATTGAATGTATTCTGGGTAAAAACAAATGCAAAAAAGAACGCGACGCAAAAAAAAAAAAAAAATTAAGAATGTTTTTTTTTTGTTTTGTTTTTTTACAGCGTGCTGAAATTAAAGGAAAAGTGAAAACCTTCTCTGTTTCATAATTTATTTCTCAGTACTCGTACGTAATTAAGACACAAACTTTACATAACGTGGAAGGCAATGAAAGGTTCTACACGTGGTATTGTTTTAAAAACAAAACTAAACATAGTCTACTAAAAAAAAAAATCCGCAGTTTAGGTCACAGTTGTTCGCGGAGGCATGCTTGGGGATTTTTACAAAGATTGGATCGACGAATAATAAATAGTAGTTGGAATTTCGTTTTACCGACTTGCATATATATCACAATAAAAAAATATAGAAGCTCTCTTTCGAATACTTTGAGACTGAGAGTGGTTCAAAAACGCCACACACGACAGTCGTCAAAACCCACCATCGGCATTTGCTCTTTTTTAGTATATTTAGAGGCTTAAAACTCAAAACCAAGGCAAATACCTCTAACGGATTGTATTCTGGCTAAAAGAAGGGTGTGAAGCGAACGCGACGCAAAAAAAAAAAAATAAAGAAAAAATAAAAAAAAAATATATTTTTTTTTATACAGCATGCTGAAATGAACGAAAAGTGAAAACCCTCTCTGTTTCATAATTTATTTCTCAGTACTCGTAGATGATAAAAAACACAAACTTTTCTTACTTTGTAAGGCAATGAAAGATTATACACGTGGTATTATTTTAAAAGCGATACTAAACATAGTCGACTGAAAAATAAATCAGCAATTTAGGTCACAGTTGTTCGCGGAGGCATGTTTGGGGATTTTTACAAAGATTGGAGCGACGAATAATAAATATTAGTTAGAATGTTGTCTTACCTACTTGCATATATATCACACTAAAAAATATAGACGCTCTGTTTTGAATACTTTGAGATTGAGAGTGATTCAAAAACGCCACACACGATAATCGTCAAAACCTTGTCGTTCTTTCCCGCTTCTTTGAGATTTTTTTTCTCAGAAACTAAATACGTCAGCACATTACAATAAAAGGGATTGTTATTCCTGGAACATGCGCCACAAAATATAAAAATTTGAAGAAAAATAAAAAATACGACTGCACCTTGTTGCTTGAATCCGAATGAAACTGCCCTTATATGTATATATGGGTGATTTCATCTCAACTCACACAAATTTTAAGTCGATTTTTTATTTTTTTTTTAATACACATTATCGGGCAATTCTTATAATAAAATAAGACGCAAACGGCAAGTTCGTCGGATTTTTCGTTCTCAAGTTATGGGCCGTTGAAGCGGCCAAGGTGGAAACTATCGTTTTTCCAGCTTATCGGGGGTGCCATATTTCACTCCATCCCTTTTCCTTACTTTTTATGCTACATAAATATAAATTGTTTGGGAACACTCTCGACATATGCTTTATTTATGCTAATTAAGCGTCTAGGTCATAACATTCTTAATGTATTTTTCTTATTTGTCAAACCTCCACTCTGCGACGATATTTGACGAGGTTCAGCAAGCTGTGCTGTCTGACCTAATCAACACATTTTTATGATCTTTACATCACCGCAAAAATCCAATTAAGTTCGTTTATTAGTATAATTTCAAAACTGTGCAATAAATATATAATGCGCTACGTTGCCTGAAAAACGAATATTTCAAAAACTCGCAAGTTTGGAGTCGATTTAAAGAAAAAAAAACACCTTTCATTTCTTTTATTTTTTATTAACAGTTAGATAATATAGTAGTCTAACAGGAACTACCAACAGAAATTGTAATATATTGTTTGTATGGCCGCTATTAAGACTCGAATCTCGTGCTATGAGCGTTTTGTACGGGACTTCGCACAGGCGCTCTGCTGAGCAGAATTTTGGCTTTTATAAGGTTTTCTTCTTATCGTTAGCAGTTACCTCAATATCCAACTATAAACACTAATAAAATTTGGAGTAGTGTACTTAAAAAAGTTACTTAGAAGTCCGTATACAGTGCGGGCCACCCAGCGCTTACTTCCTCTCAATACGGGGGAATGCAGATCGTTCGAGAATTCCTCTGGGGCCTTTTGGTTTCGGCTTTGAGTTTGAAATACCGAACTTGATATGTGATTTTCATATTTTCTTATGTCAAACAGACATACAGTGCATATACATATGTACGATTTAGTATCTGACGCTTAGGAAGTACGGTTTATTTTGTGCGCATACGGACTCTCTCGTAAAATAACGAGCCTTTCGTAGCGTGTAACACTTCAAATGTGTTAATCAATTGTTTAGGTTTAATTTCTATTTTCATTGATTCATGCCGGGTTACTTAGACTTTTCCCTCTTGACTTAAGGTTGTCCGGGAGTCTAGATGTTACGTATCTTCTCCGTCAATACATAGGGCGAAGCTCACACACCTTGCAAATCACTCCAGTGCCAAGTAAATGAATATTGTTAGGATAAATATTGTTACTTCACTGGCTTTTGCGCTCATATATTGAAGTAAGTACTAACATTAAATAGAAAACCTTACATAGGTCAAAATTCTGCTCAGCTGAGCGTCTATGCTAAGTCCCGTTCAAAACTCTCACAGCACGAGGTTCGAGTCCTAATAGCGGCCATACAAACAATATATCACAATTATGTTGGTATTTCCCGTCAGACTACTATCTTACCTGACTGTGAATAAAAAATGAAAGAAATAAAAGGTTTTTTGTTTTTTTTTAGAAAATCGACTTCAAACTTGCAAGTGTTTCTACATATTTGTTTTTCAGACAAATGTTCTGCGTTATATGTTTAGCAAAAAATATTCAAATTATACTCACAAGCCTCGAAAGAGCTGAATTGGAGCTTTACGGTGATGTAAAATCATAAACATATATTGATTAGGTCACACAGCACAGCTTGCTGAACTTCGTCAAATATTGTTGCAGAGAGGCGGTTTGACAATTAAAAAAAAAAACAAAAAAACATTAAACATATTATAACCTAGACGCTTTATTAGCATAACTCGTCGTTTGCATCTTCTTTTATTAAAGGAATTTAAGATAGTTACTAAAAATTTCAGAGGCGTTAATTATGAGTTAGTGTATTTTTGTGAGTCACTCGTATTACTGGGCGACAAGTGAACAAAAACTAAAATGTAAGTTTTTATAGCCGCCATACAAACAAAATATTACAGTTTTTGTTTATTTTAATTTATAGAGCACCGCAATACGTAGCTAGAGAAAAACAATTAGCCGAAAGAAAAGGTAGGCTTTTAAGAAAATCGACCTCCAATTCGCAAAATATTTGGAATAGTCCTAGATTTACGAAAAAATACTGTCCTTTTCTTTTACACGCAACATCAATTTTGTTATCATTAGAAGGAGTATACTCTAAGCTTTCTGGAAATACTAAATATGTTAAGACACCTCATATAGGTCACACGGAAGAGCCGGTAAACTTTCACAAATATCGTCCAAAAACGTTATTATAACAAATTTTCTAAAATATATTTCATATAAATAATCGCGTTAAATTATTTATCAGAGATTAAGTGTGTTCGCAGGTATCTATTAAAATAATAAGAGGCGCAAATTTTGAATTAGTGTATTATTGAGAGTAAGTTGATTTACTGCCTAAACAGTCAAACAAAATCAGATTTCAAGCTCTTATAGCTTCCACACAAACAAAATACAGTCATGTGTCGTTAATATGGACCCCGTTAATATGGATACCCCGCTATATGGACACAATGTTTGGGGACGAACTAGGCAAATACATGCATTTTTGTCTCGTTATTAAAGACAACTCGCATTATGGACAATTTTTGGGGGGAACGGAGGTGTCCATATTAACGAGACATCACTGTATTGCATTTTCTATTTATATTACCTTATAAAGCACTGCAATAGCTAGCTAGAGAAAAAACATCAGACAAATAAAAGGTGTTTTTTTTTTTTTTTTAAATGGACCTCCAATTTGCCAATATCTTAAAATGGTCTTTGATTTACGAGAATACACTGCCCTTTCTCTTTTACACACAACGTTAAATTTGTTATCAATAGAAAGAGTATACTCTTAGCTCTCTGAAAATACTAAATATGTTACGATATCTCAAATAGGTCACACGAAAGAGCTGGTCAGACTTTGACAAGTATTGTCAAAGGGACACACTTTGACAATAATTAAAACAAAAGTGAAGATAAATAATCGCAATAAAATTATTGACCATAAATAATCCCTATTCCAAGAGTGGCCCAAAAAAGTTACACTGCACTACCGAAAAAGGGCAAAAAGTAGAAAGGAGTGAAACATGACACCTCCGACAAGCGAGAGAAAGGTCAGTTTGCGCCTCGGCTGCTTAAAATGTCCATAACTCGAGAACAAAAATCGCCCGAACTTGCGGTTTGCACTCCCTGTCACAGGAGGGATTTCCCCAAAACATATATTTTATTCGTCAAAATTAAAAATTCGACCCCAAATCCGCCTGAGTTGAGATGAATCCACCCATATTTATATGCACTGCATATCTGTTTGGCATAAGAAAATATGATAATTACATATCAAGTTCGGTATTTCAAACTCAAAGCCGAAAGCAAAAGGCCCCAGAGGAATTCTCTAACGATCTGCATTCCCCCGTATAAACCTTTCCAATGTTTACAAAATCACAGTCCAGCGTGCGATCTTCACAGCCCAGCACGTGCGTGTTCGTCGCTTCGGAAAGCGAGCAAAGCACGCGCCATACGCACGAACGCTCAAAATGGCACCGGCCACAAGCTCGTTTTTGGAAAGGTCTATTAGCGATGTGCGCGGCCAAAAGCGTCGCTGTGGTCAGCTTTCCACGATTGGCCAAACCATGGGCATATGAGCACTGTCAGATTGTGAACTTTGACGGTGTTAGTTTCTGATTGCGATGGCTCCTAGCTTCTACTGTGCTTTTTAAACACACCATCGAACTCGTCGTCGCACCCGATGGTAAGTAGCCAGAATAACAACTGGTGACGTCACGGCGAGGCAAACCCCAGTCGTGACGTCACGGAGGGAAACCATAAGAGGGCGCCACCGAAACATCTCGGCGCTAATAGGAAGTATTCACTGGCGGCCATAGCTGTGTGCGCGAATGCTGAGCGCGTGCTGATAGCGAGCTTCCACAGTTCTTTTGTAACGTGCATTCCGCACCCTCAAGTTTGCCGGTCTTAGCAGCCTATTAATGTGGGCTCGTTCTGAGCGTGCGCTCTAGACAGTACCCACAAATATGGCGCCCAGTGAATACTCGTTATTGAGAGGAAGTAAGCGCTGTGCCCGCACCTGTGGATACGGACTTCTAAGTAACTTTTTTAAGTACACTACTCCAAATTTTATTAGTGTTTATGGTTGGATATCGAGGTAACTGCTAACGATAAGTAGAAAACCTTATATAGGCCAAAAGTCTGCTCAGCAGAGCGCCTCTGCGAAGTCCCGTACAAAACGCTCATTGCACGAGATTCCAGTCTTAATAGTGCCCATAGAAACAATACATTACAATTTCTGTTAGTAGTTCCTGTTAGACTACTATACTAACTAACTGTGAATAAAAAGAAAAGAAATAAAAGGTTTTTTGTTTTAAAAATCGACTCCTTTCTTGCTAGTTTTTTTAAATATCCGTTTTCAGGCACATGTAGCGCATTATATATTTATTGCACAATATTGAAATTATGTTCAAAAGAAAGAGCTTAATTGGAGCTTTACGGTAATGTCAAGATCATAAAAATATATTGATTAGGTCAGACAGCACAGCTTGCTGAACCTCGTCAAATATCGTCGCCGAGTGGAGGTTTCACAAATAAGAAAAATACATTAAGAATGTTATGACCTAGACGCTTAATTAGCATAAAGAAAGCATATGTCGAGAGTGTTCCCAAAAAAATTATATTTATGTAGCATAAAAAGTAAGGAAAAGGGATGGAGTGAAATATGGCACCCCCGATAAGCTGGAAAAACGATAGTTTCCACCTTGGCCGCTTCAACGGTCCATAACTTGAGGACGAAAAATCCGACGAACTTGCCGTTTGCGTCTTATTTTATTATAAGAATTGCGAGATAACATGCATTTTTTTCAAAAAAAAAAATAAAAATTCGACCCAAAATTTGTGCTTGAGTTGAGTTGAAACCTGAACTCAAGCACGAATTTTTAGTCGAATATCTCAGGCACGAATTTTTAGTCGAATTTTTTTTTTTGTTTAAAAAGTACATGTTATTGGGCAATTCCTATAATAAAAGAAGACGCAAACGGCAAGTTCGTCGGATTTTTCGTTCTCATTTATATATATATATTTATATTAATTTGAAGTATTTTTTTTATTGTTCTAATTTGTTGGTGAAACACACTGCATATTTCTTAGAGAGGCACTGGGGTGAATTTGAAAGTTTAAGTTTAATGTGGTGCCGACAGGCAACGTTTTTCCTCGGCTAGTTGAACATGCTTATTGCATTCGCGTTCTTTCTCTCGGTAAATGGCTGCTGTCGCCAATCAGCGGAGTTGTCGAGTCCGTACGCGTCGACAAGGTCGACGACGCCGCTTCAACGCAACTATGTCGCAATGGTGGCGCAACCATCTTTCGCACTACTACGGTGCGGGTTGCAATCAGGCGAGCGTAAATTGACATGCCGTTTCACTTGAGCTGCGACTTCATTGCGAAATTGCGTACCTTTTCTCGCGTATAAACAGCGAGCTACGAAAGAATTGAAATCGCTTGTTTTTATCATCACACGCCGTAATGGCACCGGTGCTGCAGCTTCTACGCCGAATGTTTGTTTCCAGGGAGAAAGGAAGTGTGTCATTGTCGCCCTCAGAATTGATTCAAATTAAAGCTGTCGATGCATTACACTGTTTCGAATTTGCCTTGCAGAGATGCCCAGCCATGGAAACGTGATGACGAAGGAACGAAACGGCAACTTTGGCGGCTCTCGTTTCACGGTAAAGAGGACGAAAAAAAAAAAAGCTGCATGTGGTTGAAAGTTAATGACAAAGTAAGAACGGCAAGCCGTGTTGTCGAAGGTGAAGCTCGCGCTGGAGGCGGAACAACGCAAGCTCCTCCCTGCCGCTCTCACCTCGGAAGTGACCATAATAACTTCCATGCGTTCACACATGTCTGACTGTGTCCAGATATTTACTGCCAACCTACTGAGGTCTATGCATTATGGAAGCCGCTTCTCAAAAGCTTCTTCGTTGGCCCATAATTTGCGTCGCACTTCATTTCCCTACACGCACTCATTTTATTCGACAATATGACGGGGAAAATGGTTAATGCGATGCTATAAGGGTGTGGTGTTGCCAGATGAACTTAAAGGAACACTCAAGTGGATTCTGAAATTGCCTATTTATGGTAACCACTCAATCTATATATACAAGCTCTAAGCATCCCCCCAAAAAAAATGAAATTACACTTATAGCCGGATGATTTTCTTATTAAAAATCTAATCATATATATATTGTGACACGCCCCTCTTTCTGTGCCTTGGAGCAGACACTAGGGGGCGCCGTACGACTGCGTTTTCAAACAATAATTGCTGTATTACGTCTCCTACACCCAAAGATTCGACGTTTTTGTCAAAATAGATTGTACAACGCGCCTAAAAAGTCCATTAATAGTAAGGTTCGGAATCTCCGCGCAATTAACTATTTTTATAGGACAAATTTTAAGGAAGTAAATAAAAAACCCTAAGATTACCCCCCCCCCCCCCCCTTCCCCCCCAAGAGAAAAGAGTGCCCGTGTATTTCTATTGCAGTCTAGGACGTCTTGCCATCTAGAACTGATATTTGTTATTCACTAAAACTCAACAATCATTATGCACGCAATTTATTTTTTCATTTCAAGTTTTGTTTGTTTTGTACGTTGAAACTTAATTTCTCATCGCACAAAGCAATATTTGGGCAATTTGTGTACAAGTATTGTCATACTGCTCAAGTTTCACAGAGGATTAACAGCAGCGTGATCTATGCAGTACAGGGAACGTGCGAGTCAATATAATATTGTGCAGAACTTTCACTTCGATGGTCCCCTGCTGCATGCATTTGGTTTTAATTGCTTACCAAACTTAAATGTCTTTGACCTTGCATCTTTCGGGATCTGATTTAATATACGTGCCTCACATATTTAAAGGGATTGTCGGTTGATATGCGCTGGTCACGTAGAATGGGCCTAAATGTAGTCAGATGTAATATTGATTCTATTGAAAGGTGCCCCAATATTTAAAACGTGCCTCACTATTTGTGAAATCAATTAGGAACATCAATACGAAAGTGCACGTCAAATTTCGCGAGTATGCATGGCTGGTCGTGCCGCGACGTCACATCAGGCATCTTAACGTCAGAGTCGCAGGCGTTGACCTTTCCCGCTTTTGATCATCATGGTTGATGGTGTGTACAAAGAGCATCGTCGAACTGAGCTTTCCTCCAATATACCGTAAATCTTGTCTTTCTCAAAACGAGGTTGTTTCACTGATGCAGCAGTCAAGAGCTGTAGTGGTTCTCTTTGCATGATGTTACATGAGAGCTTTCGCTTTTGCCAACGAAAACGCCGTGTGTTTTTCGGGTGTAATCTGAACGGTTGGGCTCTGTTTAAAATTAAATTACCGCGTGCGGTGGAGGATTCGAAATTCGAATATTGTGTGGAAGATATTCCTAAAAGCAATGAAGACATATTTTAGTCGTTTTCTGAAACCCAAACATTTTACCGTTAATCCCAACTGTCAGTCTAACATGTTTCTTTAGTCATCTGATGGCATAGATATGCGAGTAACTGAGACTGCAAGTGTATTATTTATGTTTTAGTATGTCCTTTACACCCTCTGATGTTAAATAAGTACCGGAAATGTCGTTTTCTGATTTTTTTTCCTATGGCAGCTCACGCGATTGGTGTGGCAGGCATTATTGATAATATGAAGCTTTCATCCTGCGCCGAAATAGATGGGATTAACAGCAAGTTCTTAAAAAAAAGTGTAATGTGTATTGTTCAATAATTCTTTCAAAACTTTATATGCCACCTCTTATTCACTCTTATTCATGGCGTAGTCCCAAGTGATTGGGTAATTGGAAAGGTAGGTTTTTTACACATATCTGGCGAAAAAAACTACTCATCTAATTATCGATCAATTTCTTTAACAAGTGTGCCATATAAAATGTTTGAACACGTAATTTATTCGCAGTCGGTAAATTATCTTGAAACTAATGACATCTTCACAAGTTCACAGCACGGCTTTAGAAAACATTTTTCATGTGAGACGTAGCTACTATTCTTCACGCATGATCTCCATCACTCTCTTGATAGTCAATAATGAAACCAATCGTGTATTTTTAGGTTTCTCAGAAGCCTTTTATAAAGTTCCCATAAACTCCGTCTTCATAAACTACAATCACTTAACACTGCCTCATGTATTATAAACTGGATTCATGCCTTTTTAACTAACCGCTTACAAATCGTTACTGACAATAATTCAAATTCTTGTACTGTTCCAATCACCTCGGTTGTCCCACAAGGCTTTGTGCTTGGCCGCTACTCTTTCTTATTTACATTAATGACTCGCTGCACAGCTTTTTAGATGCGGAGCATCTCTTGCTCGAGGCTATGTCCCGCGGCGTCGGCGTTGTAGTCTGCACTCACACTACGCATGCGCAACTCTCCTCCTTCCCTCTCTGCAACAGCTGCGCGTTACTCTCTCCGCTCTCTCTCTCTACCAGCTGCGCGTGCACTTCGCGAGCGTTCGATTCTAACCACACCGCGCGCGCACGCGCAACTCTCCTCCTCTAGTCTCCTCTCCTTCAAGTGTGAAAAAAAAAAATAAACGGCGAGCGGCGAGCGTTCCAAGTTTCTCTGCCGCGAGCCGCGACGAAGGCTCGCGTAGGGGGTAACGCTAGGGCAGTCGGTGGCGCCATCTCTCGACGTCAGCACGCAACTGACTCTTTCCTCGGAACCAACACGATGCTCCGCATCACCCCATGGTTCCCCTCGGGAAGATGATGTAATTTTTTTCTATTTGCCTTTTTGCTGACAATTGCGTGATATACAAAAAAACAAACAAAAAAAACCGACATATCTAAAACTATTTTGCTACACTCTGACCTTAATCGTATATCACTGTCGTGTAACCAGTGGATAACGGAACTAAACATGGACTAATGTAATTCGATGAGAGTGTCACACTTACCATCTTATAACCGCAATCCTCTCGCTTCAGGTGTCTGTTTACGAAACATATTGGTGCTCATATAACGTCTAACTTTTCTTGGAGGATTTATATCGAATATGTAATTAACAGTGCTAACCGTATGTTCTGATATTCAAAAAAATCTTTCTCGCTCTGTTTTTATTAAAACTAACCATGTAAAAAATAATAATCCGTCCAAAATTGGAATATGCTCCTGCTCAGAACCGCTGAGCTCGCTTCATAATGACACTATCATCGCACTGCCAGCGTTTCTACCGCGAAAAATACTTTAGGCTGCCGTTGCTAATTCACCGCCGAAAAATATCTCGTTTGTGTCATTTTTCGTAAAAGATTTAATCAAAATATTACCATTCGTCATAAACTAATTACTCCACCTTCCTACGTATCCGCTCGCATTGATCATATCAATAAGGTTGGTATTCCAAATTTTACAATTCAGTTATTTCAATATTCTTTTATGCCTCAAACATCTATAGATTGGAACCACCTTCCCGCCTCAATTGATAACATCACTGGTATTGTTTTGTTTAAACATGCTCTTACTAATATGCGCACTTTATAGTTACTATTTTACAGCTCTCTCCCCTCGTCGATGTATTTACCTTTAGGGCGTTTGAAAAAAATCAATAAATAAATCCCTTTAAAAATAAATCGAACTCTCCGTATGCCTGTCCGTTTATATAATTATCGGTAGCATTTTTTTTTTCTGACATTGGCAAAATAGAGCTAGTATGTGACTATTTTGTGTCACTGACGGAAAAGCAAATCACACGCTTAACATTTTTAGTTTTTTTTTATGAATTCTAAAACGTAGATCGAGGCCCTGTTTTGGAAAGTAAAGCTAGAAACCTTTTTTAGTTTACTTTTATATACGACAAGTCGTTTTACAAAAGTAATTTGCTATTTTATTTAAAGAACAATCATATATTTTAAACTTGGAGTAGGGACGGTTGTTGTCTTTATATTTTTAGAAGAAATGCAACTCTTTCCTATAAGAAGCCACCTTCACCTAATCAATCTTACTGAAGTACAAAGAAGATTTTGAGGGCGCTATTCTGTACCACACTGACTTATAAATTTCTCTCAGCATTGCAAACACAATAATGGTAGCCGTGACTTAAATAAGGGGCACTGAAGTCGAAGTCCTTTTGTGCTGACAACTCAATCTAGACGCTGTAAGTATCCCAACAAACCCAAACCACAACCGTGCGTAGCTTATTTCCTCGTTAAAAGCGTGTTCAAAGATCGCGACACGCCCTTTCTGGGAAGAATTTTCTTCCGAGTGAAGTGGTCGACGAAGGGCGCTTGTCGGCGAGTTGCAAGCGATGGCTTCGCCCGCGGTGAAAAAGAGGAGTCTTATCCGAATGTATGCCTATCAGACTCTCTTCGAAACGAGTTATAATAAAATCATTCGGAATCTGCGCGTATTGTAGGGCTTTCATTAGTCCACACAGTGTAGTCCGCGAGGAAAAAGAGTCCACATGTTTTTCTCTTGCCCTGAGATGAATAGGTGGTTTTGTAATATAGGACTTGGTATATGCGAGAACTGACCCCTTTTAAACAATATAAGATCGAAAACGACCTTTTTATAAAAAGAACTTTAGTGTCCCTTTAAATATTGCCCGGTAAGACGTGCATCAACGCAGCATATACAAAAAAAAAAAAATATTGTTAAACACTCACGCTACCCGAAAGGTTAAACACTGCTACAGCTGAATGTGACGTCGGACCCGCTAAGGCGTCATTTCGTAACAGATGGACTGAATGAACAGTAGAGGTGCAAGCGCACACCGTGAAGTCCGCATAGGTGTTTCGTATGAAACCGAGTAGCACACCGCGGATGAACATTCCAAAGCATTTTGGAACCAATGAGGCTGTATTATGTAGAGAGCGTCTCGTGAACCCGTTAAATAGTTTTATTGGACACAAACTATAGACTGCTTTGTGGTAATTAAAGAACACTTCGAAAATCGCGCGCCCACGTTTGAAATCTAGGGAACGACGAAACTGCATGTGTATGCATGAACCGTTCCCTGTCGTTGGTGTGCATGTGATTGTCCGAACGTCTTATGGAATGTTATTGGACACAAACTAACACCGCCTTGTGGTCACTGAAGAACACTTCCAAAATCGCGTACTCAAGTTTCAGGCGTGTAGCTCCACCCAATTTGACGCCCGTGGTCTCGCCACCTAACACCCACCTACCTTTATTCGTTTTGTCGCCCGAGAACCTTTCTGGCATAATTAGCGAAAACGCTTTGTTTTTATGGTTTTCATAGTCAGCAGTGTCGTGTTTATGTTGTTGCGTGCCGTCATGGTGTCACGTGACGGCATATTGTCACGTGACGTCTGAATATCACGTGACGTCATGACATCACGTGACTCATGATGCAACTTAATGTCATTAAGTCGCGTGGTGTCACTGTGCAACGTTGCTAGACATGACAATGTCACGTCATGGTGTCAGCTGACTCCAGGTAACAGGTGACGTGATGCGCGGCATGACGTCAGTTTCGTGTCGAGCGGCGTGATGCCAGCGGCGTCACGTCAATGTGGAATCTTTTGGTGGAGTGCCGAAGATGGACCGCGTCGATTACCGCACTTTTCGGCGGCTGACGGCGCAAAACCCGCGAATTGTCCAACTAACTGCTATCGCAGTAAAACGTTAAGATGCAGCATAGGGTATACACAGATTTTTAAATGTCTCTACATACACGCCTATAAACTTCGTATGTTACGACAAAAAAAAAAACAAAAAAAACAAACACGAGAGTTGAACGTGGTCTATCTTCATCCTAGGTATCTAAAAGTTTAGGTATCCAGAAAGGGTCGCACGCGTGTGTGACCGGGTCACGTGGTGGGACCCCGACGACTGACCGGTCCAGCAAAACCGAGACCTTTTTCACAAGGGCGCCGCCATCTTGAAATACCGTCACTTCCAGTATGTGTGAAAACACTGTTTTGTCGTCGCCACGCCAATAGAATATACATTTAGGATATAAGCGTAACCTACACTCATTCTCGTATTGTCTCCCCTCTACTTTTCTTTTACTATTTGCAGGCTGAAATGTCTTGTTATTTTTTTCGTCGAATATGCCTACCAGGTGGCTGGGAACGAGAATAAGCGAAAATAAGAAAAGCAGGGTGTGGCTTATGACGTACACGCTGCTTGCTTCGTGATTCGCTCGTCTGAATGTTTATCGGCTGACACAGCACTCTCATTGGTTGCTGAGCGATACGCTGATCCGAAACCCATAGGCAATGTTTCTTATTCGGCGAAGTAGCTGAACTAAATATTTCTCTTCTTTTTTTTTTAAATTCCAACTCATTAATTTGAATGATTAATTATCTTCTGGAACTGGGGAACACAAGAACGTTCGGGCGAGCAAGACGTGCTTGGGACGTAAAGGCGTATTCTGGCGATATTTTTTATGATCCCCCATTTATTTGAAAAATCGCCAATCACCCTAACCAACATCGCTGAAAAGGTATCCCAAATATTAGGCCAAAATATATTTTTTTCCGCGAAGTTATCGAATTTACAATTTTGGTCCTCACCGTGTTTTTTAAACTGAATGTCTCTACCGGCAACAACGAAAAAGTGACGCCAGCGGCGCGCAGGAGTTCAATCTTTGGACTGTAGAGTTTGTCCACAACTGATTCCAAGCAGTTTCATGGCGTCCAATGAATGCTTTGAAAGCTCGCTCCAGTACCCACGCACGGGCACGGAACAAATGCTTGGCACACTCTACTTTCAGACTGCTTGCTCGGCTAGCAAGCCTGCCTGTCACTGACGTCCCAGAACTGAAAATTGCGGTTATATTTGAATGTTGGTTTTTGCATCATTTTCATTTGCCTATTTCACTCTAAATATTATGAATTTCGGGATACTAAACAGCATACCGGAAAAGGCCGGGGATTCGGAAAATATAGTTAGTTGGTGTAGATAGACTCCCGCCAGAGTACCCTTTTAACCGGGTGACGACTCATTAACCAAGAGGTTTCAAATGCATAGCATGTATGGGTTCAGTTTTAGGGCTTTCGTGACCCAGTCTAGAATGCAGCCTCAATAAAGCGTGCAATCGGCGACTGCTTTTGGAGCGGGGACTTTCCTCAATGAGCGCTCGGCGGCATAAAAGCGGACCGACTCTTGCTTGCGGGCTTTGTGCACCACAAAAGCGCCGCAGAAGCGACAACGGCGTGCGCAGCATGGTGAAGAGGTAGGAGATAGGGTGACCGTAATCTACAGCGTAGAGAAAGGAACATTGATGTGAGGGAAGAAGGAGGGGCAGGGGGGGGGGGGGGGCGCTTATAGCCTGAATGCCCAACGAGACGGAATGTCCAACATGCAAGAATGTCCACCAAGTCTGAATATCCAACGCGTTGGATATTCAGACTCGTTGGACATAGAATTTAGAAGACATTTCTTTTTTCGAATAGTATAGCTTATTGATAGTTATGGCTGTGAAAAATGCGTTCGATGAAATGGGGTACCGGACGTTTCGGTGCGGAAGTCTCGGTAAGCGGTCGTTTCGGTATGTGGTCGTTTCGGTACCAGGCGTTTCAGTACCGGGCTTTTCGATGCACGGCTATTTTGGAGTGCCGCTGAGCTTGCCCCGCTGACGTTGCCTCTGTGAAGTCCCCCAAATGAAATTAAAACTGTGCTCGTGTATTTCGTAGACTTCATAAAACCCCAAAAAACAATACATTTAGTGTTCGTTTTATAGACCGTTCCATTAGGGTCATAGCAGAGAAGGTAATAGAGAGAGAAGAAATGCCCTCCCCCTCTCACCCCGCATGTCGTCTGCTCCGCCGAGTGGGCTGTACCTAGCATCCGGCTGGCGTGCAAACTGTGTTTAAAATCGCGTTATTTTGGAAAGTTCAAGCGCAGATGCGCAGATTTTGGTATGCCAGTTATCGTGTAATACTATGCTAGATAAAAAGACTAACAGGGCCCAATTACGCTGTTACCTGCGTGCAAATGAAAAAAAAAAAAGCAAAACTGTGTCAGATTGGCCGGTCTCTCCGGCGAAAAGTAATCCGGTTGCTGTACCTTTTTTACTATACAAAGTTCGTACTGATGTAGGCCTTTATCGACCATGAGTGCAAGTCTGAAATAATAAATAAAAACGTGCTCTCCTGCCGCAATACACGCAGTAGTTGAGGGTAGTACTGCCGGCTGACTCAACTGCTATTTAAGTAACGGAAAAAAGATATGCTAGTTGATCATTTACCGAAATAGAACAGCAGAGTGCTATAGGCTGATTTTGGAGTAGCCATAACTATTCTAAGAACGCGAACCACTTCACAACGGTAGCCACGAGCGAGAGTTCAATGTTCCGTACAGCCCGCCGGTACAGCCCAAAGATGGAGAATGGCAACCTCCCGGTTTGTCGTCTGCTAGCGGAGTCGGGCGCGTGCCCTCACTCTCATTTGACCCCGCCGAACCCGCTGAATTTCCCGGATGTATGGAGAGGGCGCTGCTGTCGAACAAAATGGTGCCGCCCAGAGAGCGCTAAATGGAATGGTCTATATATCTAAATATAAAAATAATTTCTGTAATAAAAGCAAAATGACGTGGAAAAGGTCACACATGCTACAAGATCAAAGACCGAACTAGTTTATTATTGACAATCGGTCACGCATTTGCTTTTTAGAAGGTCGTAACTCTGGCACAGAAACAAATGTGGGGTCCACGAGAGTTCTTAGAATCGTTAATCGCGCATATCCCCAGTTACAGTCTTCTTTCCGCATTGTACGGGTTGCTGTATTTTAGTTATTGGTGTGCCTGGTCGCGCAAAGATGATGTACCCCGAATGGTAGAAAAACGACTGATTAAATTGTCAGTATTATTGTTAGGTCAAGTCGGCGTAGTATGTGTAATTGCACTAATATGTAAGATGTATTTCTTTTCTTTTTTTTTTACAAATCGAATGTGAAAACTTTAGGCATTTCTGATTGGACTTCTCGGTCCCCAGAAATAAAAATTCGATCGTCATATCAAAAGCAGTGATAAAATACAATGTTCCTTCCATTAAGCCTTTGTGCAGGTAATGTCCTAAAGTGGAGCTTTAGTCCGGTGATTGTGAGCAGGATACGGCACAGTGATGCTTATCGCGACGATTAGTTTCGCAGGCTTCGGCTACCAAAGCAAGCAAGCAAGGAGGAGGGGAAGAGGCCGTCGCAGTAAAATAGCGTTTGCGCCAGGGGCGAATTGAACCCAGACCACTTAGATTATTAAGCGAGTATCTTTCCAGCATGTCACGACACAACTTTTTTATTATTTTATTGCTAGGGGCGAATGCTCCTTAGGGGCTAGCCATGTCCGTCCGTCCATCCGTCCGGCGTCCGGTGCTCGTGCTCGTGCTCGTGAGCTCACGTGCTCACGTGCTCGTGTAGGAAAAAAAAAGATAAAAAAATTGATAAAAAAAATGATGGAAATATGTTTGCGCAGTCGACAGGATTCGAACCTGTGCGGGGATACCCCAATGGATTTCTAGTCCATCGCCTTAACCACTCAGCCACGACTGCGGGACGAGTAGGGGGCTCTGAGATGTGGTAGTAACTCAAGATCTGGGGATGTCATGGATGAAACGTTGCATGTAGCCGCTCAACGTCTATACAGGAGAGGGCGCTGCGGTCAAATGCGAATATAATCGCGTTAAACTTTGCATGCATTGGCTCAACGTTTATAGACGAGAGGGCGCTGCGGTCAAATGCTCAAATGCGTATGTAACCACGCTCCATACCACTCATTCTCTTTCTGACATGAATGAACTCGAACGAAAGGCTCGGCATGCTGCGGCTAAGCGTACTACGCAGACAAGCACCACCAGAGCTTCGCCCCAATCAACATCATTCACCACGTGGAGATGCGGTCAATTTTTTTTTTTTTTTTGATGTCACGATTTCATTTTTTACAGTGGTATTACAGCGATATTAGAGCGATAGCTGTTAATGGGACACTTCACAAATCGACGCAGGCCATTCTCGGCACTCCGCCCAAACATTCCACGGGCCGCTGATAACAAGATAACAAGCAAGCAAGATCAAATGCATGGTCATGCATGGTAGCTAGATTACATGCATGGTCAGTAAAACAGCCCCCGACGGGCAACCTGGCATTGCACTCGGATAGGTGCCCATGTGACCCAGAATTAGCACAAACAACAATTATCGGGAGATACGCAGATAAAACTGCCTTAGAATTTTACGATGCATCCTCTATCAGAATGCAAGGGGAAAGCAATTGCGATAGTGTCCTGTCACTTCCATCTCCATGGCAGCTTTCCGAACTTGTGTACTGTCGTCATGCAAACACGTAAAATTGTAAATTACTTTCCTACTACTGAGGGACATTTCCTGCCAAAGAAGGCACCTTGCAGCTTCCTGGGCGCTCATCTACACCGCCTTGAGCATTTGCACCCCAAACATATATGCAAGACCTGCCCATGGTCCATCTTAGGATTCTCCTTTGACATGCCGGTCACCGTCTTGTAAAGGTTTGAGACGCCACGATTTGCCGCATTGATGTCTACTACGTAGACCGCGCAGGAGTAGTAATCCTATAGGACTACAGCAAGAAGCACCATCAGAAGCTTGTGTACGTGGCGTTGAGTCGTGTCACAAACATCGAAGGGCTCTTCTTGACGAACGCCGAATACGATTTTAACTTCCACCACACCAAATCGTGAATGGGCGGACGAATTCCGGAGACAGCAACACAACAAGCTCCCCGCATTCCCCGACCTATGCCTTGGCATGCTAGGAAGTTGTCGTCTCACTATGGCTTCGTTGAACGTCAGGTCACTCAATTCCCACCGAAAAGACGTCAGCACACGATCATGTGCTGGAAGAGATACCTCTCCTATGCCTCTCTGAAACTTCGGCAAGCGCGCACGTGGATGTGAGGGGATATGAGTATGTGGTGAAGTCTAAGCGTCCGAGTCATGGGCGGCTGGTGTGGCTATATAGTCGTGGCATACAATGTACTCCGATGGATGTCATGGCACATTCGAAGTACGACGACGCGTGTGTGGTCCGAACCCGCGATGGAATTGTCATGATGCGCGTTTATTTGTCTCCAAACACGTCCACGAAGGAATGCAATACCTTCTTTCAATGTGTCCTTGGGGACCGCTGCAGCGCCACACACTCTTCGTCGCTGCTCGTGATGGGAGGCTTTAACGTGGACGTGTCAAGGGGCAACAATGCACGGTTCTTGCCATACATCGCACAGAAGTTGAACCTAAAGTTAATGAACAATCCCGAAGTACGAACGACCAGGAACGGTTCGTGCACAGACATGCCGTTTTGTCGTTCCGTGGATTTGAAACTTGAGTGCACGATTTTGCAAGTGGTCTTCAATGACCACGAGGCAGTCCTAGTTTGTGTTCAATAAATGTGTTTAGCAGATTCACGAAATGCTGTCTACTTAATACATCCTCATTGGATCCAAAACGCTACGTAATGTTTGTCCGGTGTGCTTACTCGGTTTAGTACGAAACGCCTATGCGGATTCTATGGTGCGCGCTCGCACCTTTATACTGTTCATTCTGTCCATTTGCTACGAAATGACACCTTAGCGGCTCCGACGTCACACCTCAGCTGTTGCTATGTTTCACCTTACGGGTTGCGTAAGAGTTTACAATTTTTTGTCCTTCCTTGCTGCACTACGGCCGTTTCACTTAAAGGCTGGTTTACACAGTTGCGTCGACTGCGCGTGACGCTGCGCTGCATTGTGCAGCACAGCGCCTCCCCATTGGCTCGTCATAAGGGTCGCTATAGCAACAGCTGGACGCATGCAGTCTTAACGCAGTCACACGCACCCGTGTGAACGAGCCTTAATGCGGACAGCAAGTCACCTGCATCTTGCGCAGAAGTGGCGGTGACGTCAGAATGACGTCACCGCCACTCCTCAATACTTGATGCCTTGAGGTCTAGCCACTATTTTTTTCAGTCA
Organism: Ixodes persulcatus; assembly: GCA_013358835.2. NCBI lineage: Eukaryota > Metazoa > Arthropoda > Arachnida > Ixodida > Ixodidae > Ixodes > Ixodes persulcatus. The sequence continues at coordinate 236,721 of JABSTQ010001594.1, read as the reverse complement.
GCCAATAAGAGCTCGGCGTCGTTCTGACGTCACTGCCACTTCTGAGCAAGAAGCAGACGACTTGTTCTCCGCATACTGAGTGAGCGCACTCGCAAAAAATATCGGAGATTGTGCAGGAGACGAGAGAGAAGAGAACGGGCGGTTTGGAGGAAACGGGGAGACGCGTATTGGGGGGAGGAGGGGGGGGGGGGGGCTAATCTGCGGGGTATGAGACGCGAACTTCGTCTTCTACTTCCACTGGAGCGCTAGCTTTGGCACGGCTTTCTTTCAGAGATGACCACGTTCATCTGTGCAACATCCCCGCGAGGCAACACACTTTGTGTTACCACTGACTTTTCCTCTATAGTGCTGGAAAGGGACAAACTTTGTTGAAATCAAACAGGCTTTGTAGTATTTCACTAATTCAATAGTTCGTTGTCCGAACGGTTTCGGTAGAATATACTAAGGGTCAAGTTACCAGGGCACAATCTGGACCACTTGGACGCTTTGCATCGGAAAGGAACAAGTTGAGCGCTTTTATATTCCGGCTCGGTGGATTGAGTTAAACCTTTATTCCAACTGTCCGTGTCAGAAAGACTCAGGTGCACAATTAGACGGTCTTGTTTGGCATTGTAAGCTTACCTCCGATTAGTCGGCGTAGTTGGAAGCTACCGTAGGGTTCCTCGTGAACCGGGCAGTCCATTGAGGGCTCGTGGAAGTTGCAGTAGAAGATCGTCCCTTCGGGCACCGCCACCTCTGGCCCGCCGCTGTTCTCGGACTCTGTGGCAAAACAACCGCTCGAAGTCAAGTCGTATCTGACATCATGGGCTGATGATTAAAAGTGCTACGTGCCATAGTAAATTTTCAGCGCTCGCACGCTGCTTGCAGCATATTTTGAACAATGATTCCTTGCATCAAATACGTTTATAACGTCCGCATTTAACTTTATTTCGAACACTCTAGTCGACTACAAACACATTTAAAATACTTCATTGTGCATGGCTAACACATGTATACACCCCTTCGATTGCACCAAATTTAGAGTATGACAGGTCCGGATGAATTATGAGCTGGAGGCGTCAGCTATTCGGTTAAAAAGCAAAACAGAAACAGTTAGTTATCCTTGGCAACGCTGTCGTGACACACGGATGCTAACTGAAGTGAGCACTCACTGCAGAGCATGCCGAACTTGTGCACCTCGGCTTCTGCGGTGACGTTCCCCATGCAACGGGTGCCCGGAGGGCACTTGTGCAAGCGTCACCTTTCCGGTACATTCGGCTGCCCAGGTAGTTGCCCCTGTGGGTTTCACGTACATCAATTCTATCCTTCCCAAAGGGGTTACCACATTGAGCGTCTCCGTTTATCGAATCAAATTCAGAGCAGAGAAGGAGCTGGAGTAGCTAAGGTAACCCTTCGTTTGCGCGCAGAAAACTAATATTGAAAGAACAATGTTGAAAGAGGAGCGAGCGTTGACGTGGTTCGTTCCAGAAGCCAGATTGCTATTGTGAAGGCAGCCGCTAGAGGTTATAAAGTGAATCAACCAATCAAACGTCACCGGATCGATACACATTGAGTCAATCAATCAATAAAAAGTTTATTGTTGTGTCTTGGACCAACCTCTTGGAAATTGTGCTGGCACATATGAATAAAAAAAACAACATAAATCAGGAAGAAGAACGGCGATTGAACTTTCACCAGTCTGAACGGCGCTGGTGAACGGAGTTCACCAGCAGCGTTTCCAAGGCTGCCGATCTCTCCACTGCCTTTATTTATTTTCTCTCTCTTTCTCTCTCTTCCTAAAATACTGTAGGAAATTCAGCAGTACCAAGGAAAATTGAAAGCAAAAAAGACACCACCAAAGCGTGCATCTTCTAACAAGTAAAGAAATACTCTCATACAGCACGAATATACAAGTACAATCGACACTAAAACGATGAGCACGAAGAACCGATTGCTTGGCCGGCAAAATGAGCGACACCTGGTGCTCCAGTAGCGAAAAAAAAAAAAAAAGCTTAAACGATTTGAACGACTCCACAGTTAGTCTAGGCCCGACTATACCTTCTCTCTCGGCGTCTTTGTGACACCGCAGCGTCGCGTGGGGCTATTTCACCGTATCGGCTGCTCTCTCGTGCTACTCTTTTACAGCCATAGATGTTATGGGCTCTTTCCACAACTGGAAATGACGTCCGTTCTTGATCTTGTAGCTGTATGAAATCCGTCGTCAATGTTGTCAAATCCTTGATTTGGCAACATCGATTGACGCCAGCAGGAATGGAACCTGTGCCCGCTGCGTGCGAAGCGGAGGCGTTACCACTGAGCTACGCCACAGCTTTTTTTTTTTTATTTATTACGAGACAGCACGAAATGTCACTTCACATTAAAATAAAAGTCTGCAAAACGTTTGTAGCACATATTAAAATGCTCGCATCTGGAGCAGAGCTTCAGAGATGCCCAGCCACTCGGGCTTCTGATCTACGCCACAGCGTTAACTTTCGTAGTACCCGATGCACACAACACGCGCTCTGTGAAAAAAAAAAAAAGACTATAACAAAATGTTGTCATAGCACTGTCAATGTCAAGAGCTCGTGCCGGGAGACGCGCTTTCACTCGCACAGGAACAAAAAAAAAAAGTAACAAAATCATTCGGAACAAAATCGTCAGATGTCTATTTTGTTCCGAACGCTTTTGTTCACCCACGGTGCGTGAACGTGACTCCAATTTTCCAATGTCCAACGACTTTGCCGTGACGTGTCGCAGCTATGGACTGCTCAATTTTGTTTCAGTGTCGATTGTACTTATCAGTTTTGATACAGCCTGAACAAGTTCTTAACGGAGTGATCAAGTCTCCTGTAGCACAAGCTACGAATGTGAAGGGGTTCAGAGTAAAACTACTCGGCCGATCTTAAGATCGAAGTTAATTGACTAAACTCGGTCAATCGACCGGTAGCAAGAGTGATCAAATTACACTTTCCATTTTGTAATACCCTTGTTACACGGGCGCACGTAACTTCGGTTACCCTTAACCAGTTACACACTATACTCGTAAACGACTTTCTTAGGTTATGCAGTCAGAGCTATGGACGCGCGTGCGCCAGCGCATCTTGACCGCCCATTAAAGTTGGGCATGCGCACTTTTCGCTTCTCGTGAAATAGCTGCAGATAGTATAGTGTGGTAATTGTGGTGAAGCGCAACTGCACTTAAATATATGCCCGTGTAAAAAAGTAACTTAACGTTTCGTGCCTTCCAGCGTCTTCTAGAGCTGATTCTTATCCTATGAGGAATCAGCAACATCTGTATTAAACGAGTGGCTCGAGTGTGCTGGGCAGAGAAACCAGGCTCTAAACAAAACAAAACCAAAGCTTGCGCGTACAATAAAGTGCAAAGGGCAAAGTAAAAAACACTATCCTCTTGCAAACATAAAGCCGGTGCGAGAACTTCAGCGAAAATTGCGAACAAAAACAAAAAATGCTAGAACTCAAATGCATGTACCCTAGGAGCATAAGAGCTTTCTGGCCTTATCTCGAAAACCGATAGGAAAAAAAAGTCCCGACTTCAAGACAAGATGGGCCAGTGGCATAAAGGCTCGTCCTCTCTTCATCAGGGGGAGAGAGGGAGAGAGAGAAAGAAAGAAACGTGTGCGTTTAGAGTTTAAGCAAGTTGTTTGTCTCGTCTTTGCAAACAACGATCCAAAGATCTAGACTTTTTTTCTGCCTCGAGTTTCATGGGTCTATCGATACCTAATTGTTGGTTGTCGTGTTTCTATTTTCGTGTTTATCAATACAAAGCGATAACGCAGAAGCGTCTTACGTAACCCAGAAAGAAACTTCAAAGAAAAAAATCTTTAAGTAACATGGATGTAGTTATACGAGTAGCCAAGACCCCGTCAGACAAACGGACTACTGCAAATGTAGCTCGAGAAAAATAAAACAGAAACTCCTCCTGGAGAGTCTCAGAGTGCTTACCGACGTTTCGCTAAAATGGCTTTTCAGGACAAGCTTATTCTGGAAATATCAGCTGCCGCTCTGAGTGTTTCCAAGTGGTTCCTCCTCGAGGTCATGATGCCAGATTGTGTAGCCATACGAACATTGTTTTGGCACACATAAACCGAGTACTTTGTAAAGCACGCCTATACTCCGTTTCAGCTTCCGTCCGAGCGCAGGCAAAGCTACGTGTGGCCGGAGTCAATCAAACGCCGGTAACAGATCACACGATCTCGCCTGCACTTTTGTATCACTCCGCTGCGCCGCTGGTCGTCCGCGCCGCCCGCGCTCGCCGAGTATTTCGTCTGCTACCGGTGTGTCAACAGTATCGTCTGCTACAGGTTTAAAAAGTGCCCTTTCACGTTCTGAAATTTAGTCACAGCGTATATCAATACGTAGGCTGGCCGCTGGCGTCTGTGTCCGAGCTTTTCACCTGTTCGGCATTTGGGCATAAATTCGAGATGTAAGTACACATTGCAAGGTGCCCGATGACCCGGCCGTTGATTTTTCCTTGTATTGTCTGAATATACCAGGGCTCGAGGCGCAGTCCTTTCCACCAGTTTTTCGGCGTGTGATCGGCAGGTAAAGGGGTGCCCTGATTTCGCCGCGTATCAGGGAGTTGTAGCGGCCCGGACGCTTTTCTTGTTTTCAACGCATTCGCGGTATACGACGCGGCCGGAGTCTCGCGCCGAATTTGAAAGTAGACATTCACCACGACCTCTCGCACCTTCGCAATCGTGCCTTTAAGAAAGGACGTTTTGAAGCGATTCGGTGAAAAAAAAGCAGCGAAGCACATGATTCGGCCATTACGGAAACGAAATCACACAGAAAAACCGAGCGCTGCAGCCGTGTTGCCAGCGGATGTAACGTGTTTTCACCAAACCACATGCATTTACATATATTAGTAAAAACATAAACTTCAGATAATTAATTCCTTTAGTTGCAAATCATTCTCAGCAGTACACATCTGGAATATCGTGCAATGTTTACGCACAAAACAGCTATTAAAAAAAAAAAAAAAAAAAAAAACTTTTTCGGTCTACTTTGTGGTGCGTATGAATACCCTTCTCGAAGTTGCGAACCGTCCCTCAGCCTTTGGCTGCACTCGGACAGAAGCTGAAACGAAGTATAGTGCCGTTTGAGGTAAACAAAATGCCGTCTTCTCTCCCCTGATGTCCCGTCGTGGTGAACTCACGAGGGTCCGTAGTTGCAGACGTAGGACTGGATGAACCAGCGGTCCCTGGTGAAGAGCGAGTAGCCGCAGCCAATGGCCCACGTCCGGGACCAGGCTATCTGCATCGGGGCACGGCCGCAATCGAGGCTTACCGCACGACATATCTTCCACTTTGCTGCTACACAATTTAGTCGCCGACAGCTTAAAGGGAAGCTGAAACACTTCTTGAAAAAAAACGAGTTAGAGGTGAATTCTGGCGTATTTTTATCCCGTGAATCTGAATATCACATTCGTTTTCCCTGAAGATGCAAATAAAAGCGACAAAACTCGAAAAACCTTCGACCAGTCGTGAGGTCATACTAGGATCTTTGGGCCGCCAAGTGCGTGTCGCTCGTGTGGGCAGCGCGTGCAATGGCATGCTTGGCAGGTATATTTTTCCGCTCTGACCCCAGCCGTGACGTCTCTTTCTGACCTTTTTGAAAATAGCAAGAGTGCGCGTGCATAGCTTTGACAGGCACTGAAGATGCGCGAGAGCAGAGATTCCGAAAACTCCTAGTGCGACGTCACGCCCCGGGAAGGAGGGGCTTCAGCGGTACTTTAAAATTAATTTATGCAGCCTCCGTGCACCGAGTTGAAAAATAATCTCGATATTCTTGAACCTGGAGGTAGAATGAAGGCCATTGAAGTGTTTTTTCTCAAATACAGAACCGCTTCAGTTTCCCTTAAGAAACACAGAGCATTGTTTATTATGTTGACGCTTCTTGCTTCATGATTGATTCTTCGGCACTCTTATCGTATAATGCCGCCATCTTACTAACTGCGATAAAAAAAAAAGACTGCTTGAAATTGTTTTTTCGGAGACTATAGGAAGATTTAGGATAGCGTTACCGCAGGCTACCGTACGAGTGGGATCGCTACTTTGCACTGTGGCGAGCGCTGCCGTGCACGTTGTAGCCTGTGGTAACGCTATGCAATTATTTCCATAGCATATGCCAGACCTACCGTAATGGGTGAGAACTTTCAGGTCCAGTAGTGGGATTCAGGCTTTTGCAAGACACTACGAAATCTAGACGGTCGCTACTTCTAAAACTATATAACACTATTGTTGTATTATTCAACGCCAAGAGACTCCCGTCGCCTGACAAAGGGCGTGCGCCCGAAACGTCGCTGGTTTGCTTTTCCTCTTTTCTCTTCTTTTCACAGGTTTTTTGTCCTACGCTATTTTTTCTTTTTTTTTTTGAGCTCACGTTTACGTGTTGGAATAAAATCCATCTATACTGGCCGGTAGCACCCCGCACTTAGATAACTTCTGGCGAAAGTTTCGGAAATCCGGCTTTCTGCATGCCACTGGACGAGTCGGGTATACGCGCATGTCACTGCCCGTTCGTGGGAGAGGAAAAAAAAAACTTTACGAGCAAAGAAAAACACGAGCTTTAATAATAATTCATAACTAGTTTGTTCTAAATACTAAGAAATTGAGAAAAACACGTATTTTTTTGTTTTGTTTTAAACAAGACGTGTTGTATTTAATGGAACATTTTATATCTAACCCAGTTAATCACTCATCATTTTTTTCAGTCTTAACTTACCAAGGAAATAACTAAAATATTAGATGGAGTTTTGCGTTTTTCCACCTTCAGTTTGGCACATTTTATTTTCCCTCACTGTTGCTTACACGCCCGATGGGTCCGGTACGGTCCGCAGCATGACCACTATCAAAAAGAAATACAAAAAAAAAATGTGTGGCGGCGGGCACCGTTCCCACAATCTTGAAGACGACGAAAGCAATACATACAAATCTTGCGACCCCTGGGCGAAGAATGCGCCGCCTTCGATTTGCTGCACACGTCCTAGGAGCTGAACGGCAGACGGCGCCACCGGTACAGAAACCGCGTCGAAGTGGCGTGAACTCGGTTTGCAAATAGTCCTGTCCTTGTGACCCCATTGCGCAGACAGGCGAACCGGATCGAGCACACGGTGAAAAATGAGAGAGGAAAAAAAAATATGTCCCGTCTACCATTCACGCGTTGACTGTCTCTTCGCTTCCCGCGGAATCGACACACGCGCTCACGTGTTTGCTGAGAGGGCAACTAACTTTTGACGACATGCGCGACCAAGAACGTCGCTATGGTCGGCCTTCCACGATTGGCAAAACCCTCACTATGACTAAAGTCACTAGAGCCTTTAACTATTTCATCTTAAAACAGAGTACTTAATCGTACTTTCATTGACGGACATACCAGTAATGTAAGACTGCCAACTTGGACTCTGTTGGTGTAAGAATGCGATGACTCCAAGCTTCCGCAGTTCGTTTTTAAACACACCATCGAACTTGTTCGCAACTTATGATTAGCAGCCAGAATTACAGCTCCTGACGTCACGTCGAGGCAAATCTTGGTAATGGCGTCACAAGAGAGACCACAAGGGGGCGTCACTGAAACATCTCGGCGCTATTAACGTGCCGAAAAATCGCTTACTTGCTTTTCGTTTTTTGGTTTGAAATGCAGTGTATACAAACAAGCTGGAACCCCCCCCCCCCCCCCCCCCCCCCCCTCCACCGTTCTGCCTTTGCCGTTGCATTACCTTGACTTTTTATTGGCGACGAGTTGACAATTGATGAACTTCATCGAAACTGAGAAATTAGGAAAGTTGGTGTGACTTCATAAAAGTTCTAGAAACAGTGATTTCCCTAGACACCCCCTACGGGGAGTGTACACCCCCCCCCCCTTGTTTTTTAAAGGCTCCCCCTTAATTCGTAAAGACTCCTCTATTCTCAATGCCCCCCCCCCCCCCCCCGCTAAAATTTTAGACTACCCCCCCCCCCCCCCCCCCCCTGATTTCAATTCCTGGGAAAACCCCTGACTAGAAATCTGAAGAACTGAAAGGAGCTGAAGTAACCGCCCTTTCCAATTTCAATGGAAGTTCACTGTTACCAATGTGTAGCTGCAAAGGGATTTCTCAAGTGGTGTGACCTTATTTTTGCATATTCGAAGCAGCTCCCGAGAAGCTTTATTTAACTGAAGCATCAAAAAGTTAAAACTATTTTAAAGCTTTCTTTCTGATGCAGTTTTATTTAAAGTTACGCTTTCAAAATAGGATTTAAAAATGATTTGTGTGTTTCGAATATTCGTGGCACAGGAATTTTAAATTCAGCATAAAGGTGAACAGCAAGCTAAGGTTAATTTTAGTATCTTTCATGTATTATATTATTCTGCCTAAGTTCGAGATCGAAACGCGCACAATCTTTGAACTACTTTGATAATCGATATTATATTTCGATTCAATTTCGACAAGCTTTAATCAAGCGATCTGTTCAGGTGTTCAGTTTCGAAAGTTTTGGAGATTCCAAACCTTTGAAGGGTCGAGTTTGAAAGAGGTAAAATGTCAGACATCGTGCACTTTTCGGTCCAAATTTGAGCTCTAGATATCTTGACGACACGTTCTGCAACCGATGCGCGAGAGTACAACTCACAAGCGGCCACCTGCTATGAAACTTTACAGAACACAGCTAGAATGCAGAAAGAAGCGACCCGAAAACTTTCACCCACGCTGCGCCTAGCCCAGGCTCCCTTCGGCACCGAACACACCCGAGGGATGGCACTGTAATGCATTTTCAGACTAGCGCCGCTCAACTGCCTTGCGGCAGTCAAAATCCATGATTCCATCCAAACGCCGACGTTCTCAATACCCCCAGCTCCACTCGCTTTTCTTTTCAATCCATTGAACAGTTGAAAATAAAAGTCGTCCCCAAACACTTTCAATAACAAACATGCTTAATTATAATATACTCGTTTTTATTGTATGTTGTTTGGTTCATTATGTATTCCAGTTATCCCACTTGGGTTTATATCATATTTCTGGCATAACACTCGTAACTTAACGCGTCGGAACTATCAACCTCCATCAGCTATCGAGACTCGGACTTGAGTTGGGAGAATAAAGTTTTATTTCTCCTTTCTCTTTCTCTCTATCAATTTTCGGCGGGTTCGGGTACGAGGTTAACCTATAGATATTAACAATGCATTCGTGTGCGAAACAAATTTTTTTTTTTTGTGCTTCCGTAATACCCAGAGAAAACATAGGGTGTAAATGAAAACTGGGCTAACTTTCGCCGTGCAATCGAGAATACTTGAAAAAAAAAAAAGCTATTTTTAGATCAGGTCCCTGCCAAGGTTATCGCGGCGAGGGGCAATGAAGCAAAAACGACTACTTCCCAGTCAGCAACATTCGCTTATATTCCGCCATAGCTAACGAGACGCATTTACATCTAGGTCATCATTGGTCCGAACACTATAGGTTATTAAAAGTGGGCTACCTTTCGGTGTTTAAAATAAAGTAGCCAATCAAGCCAAAAATTAGGGTTGGGTTACCTTTCGGGAGTGGGAAATATCTCTGCACCTTAAGGTATATGCATACCAGAGTTAAGTAAACAGTTAAAAAACTGTTGGAATATGGAAGCCACGTCGGAAATTAATTATTTCCTTGTGTTTTTCTCCTTCTCGACATCGCAGAACTTGCGCCCTTCACGCACCTGTGCTTGGGGGGATCGGTGGCCGAGTGGGCTAGCGCACACCTGCAGCTCTGAGCTCGTGGAGCGAAAGCTCGCGCTGCAGAACCCAGGGATCCTGGGTTCAATCCTCACCCCTGCCCGTTTCGATCTGGATGAGCATCGTACCGGCGTGCGGTCGTGTATCACTACTGCGTGGAGCACGTTAAAGACCCCAGGTTAGTGGTTGTACCGCACTGGCTAAATTTCTCATCTACAGCCGAGACACCTCACGCCCACTGAGGCAGACTAACTTCCGGCTGTATAAACATACACACAACAATTTGCTTTGCTCTGCACCTGTGCTTCTACATCCTTATAGCCATTTATTATATACTGTTGAACGAGACAAGAAGTTTGTGCTATTTATTCGTCAGAATGACGTTCGCTTTATTGTAAACTAGTATACCCTATATAACGCTACTTGTACTTTCTTATTAAAAAAACAAAAGGTCCATTCTTGTTGACGCGCAAGTGATGAGCTTACGACCTGCAGTGACCGGCTTGTTAGTTTAAATTCGCAACAAAATGCTTGAGGAATTCGGGCATCAGTTTTTGAAAACGAACCCCCCCCCCCCCGTTTCAATCGACCAAGTTCCACCACCTTGCAATAGCTCTGAATGATATATATGCTGTCAGAACTTTAACGTCCATCTTACTCTTCTGGTCAAAAATTTACGTGCGTCGTTTTATTCTTGTGGCAATTGCGCCTGCTGATATTCTAAAGCTGGCAAGGAACCAAACTGATAGTAAGTCCGGCTAGGACTGAACTACAGCTTTGTCCCGATCAGCAGATCTTGACTTGATCACTGCTGTCTTTCGCAGCCGAGGTCAAGGGAGATAAGAGAAGGTTACCCAAGTGTCATTGTCCTCTTGTCAAATTGTTTTTTTTTTTTTTCATAGAGACGGCGTTGGAATTGTGGTATAAAAGGCGTGTACGAAATAAACTTTGCAGCTGAGTTTGAGACGTTGCCTCCTCTTTTTCTACCTTCTGTTGTGTTCTCTTTCTGCCCCAGTCTCAGGTTTACAATCATGTTCAACTTACACCAGCTCGCCTGCACTCTGACTATTTTTTCGTTAATCTGTCTTTAATGCCTCCGCTTTTACGGCTCGTACATCATTAAACGACTAAATATTTCCGACCTTCCGCAATGCGGGGACAGCGATTGGCTTCGAAAATTGTCCAAATTAAGGTTGCAAAATTAAGTGCCGATGGGGCGCAGTCTTCCATGTCCGCTTTCTCCGTTAGCAGTGAGTTCTGTCCTCGCCTCACTTCTTTTGTGAACACAGATTCAGAGCGTGACGTGGTTATCTTGTTCCCCACGCTTGCAACCAAAGCGTCTTTTCAGTTTTGTGCCTGAAAGATTACGCCTCACCTTACTGTGCAGTTGAAGGTAGGCCTTTGAGTAGTTCCTTGGCTAACCCTCTCAAAGAGAGGTGATGTTCACGGCATTTGAAACAGCCACCATGATTACATTTTTTGCGAAAGATGATCACGCGCGCCAATTTTCACGACCACCTTTGCTTGAAGCTGCGAACCCCACGGCATTTGCCTGTCTCAGAAGGGAGCCTCTCCTACCCCGTCGCAATCGGAGAATTTGTCCTTTCTCTTAGGAACTTCACTAATTTGAGCAGCTAACGGAGTCTGACATTCCGTGCTGACATTTCCCGTCACCTCACTAACTCACCAAAGACAGTGCCGACATAACGCCTCGGGTGTCTCAAGTCCTTAACGATGCCCCGGCTTTATGATGAACAGCAGCGAATTAAACGGCAAGTGATTGTGCCTTCTTTTTTCTTGCTGCACGGATATCCCCTGTCATAATTCTGCGAAAGCTCCACGACCCTTCTCAAGGCGGCGCTCGTAATTTTCACGTAAGTGCCGTCGCCAGATTAGAACGAGTGCAGCGTTTCAGTTCGCGACCTGGTTCACGTTGTTCCAGGGTGTATCTTCGTTGCGTTTCACCCTAAGTCAGAGCGCCACCAACGCTACGAGTCGACGAAGACAATCAGGTAGCGTCAAAAGTGCAGTGGGACGGTGTTTGTCAATGTTTCGTACGTGTACATGCACCGGCTTAAGTAATCAAGCTCATGAGATTGTGGTATGACCTTGCGGTTTTAGTCTGTGTGTTCGCGTTTATATATCTTTCATAGGCTACGTTTACATGGATGCGACAGCAGCGCATCGGATCCAGTTAGCGAATCGGATCCACTTCAACCAGTACGTTTACATGGATTCGGATCGACCAGTAGCGGCACCTCGTGTCGAAGGATCACAACGCAAACCTCGTGACCTTCAGAATGTTTCCGAGGTGTCCGGTTTGCCTAGCGGCACGCAAAGCAAAGCTCCCCTAATCCCTCGCTCGAGCACTCGATCCGATCCGCTAGCGTATACATGGAGAGTCTCGATTCGGATTGACCATCTCAAACAACCCCGTCTCAGCGGATCGGATCGGATCCGATCCGATCCGATCCGAGTTGTTTACATGGACCGATTCGATTCGTTAACTGGATCCGATGCGCTGCAGTCGCATCCATGTAAACGTAGCCACAGTCACTCCCGAGTACCTAATTATCGCTTATCAGCCAATGAGATTTCGGCATACTAGATAAGGACGCCGAAGAACGAATCCGAAAGTCAAAAGCATGAATATAAGAAGCGAAGCCTAGGCCTTTCTTAAACTATCAGTGAAACCGAGTATAGTGAGGCACTAAATGTTTCTTCGAGATGACAGCGCTACCCTGTGCCCTAATGAAGTAGATGTTAGCGAATTGCGAGGGTAAAAAGTAACATTCACTTAAAAACTGCATCAATCAATGCAACGAGGATTGGAGAGTTCTTGTTCAGCTTTTTCAAAAGGGTCAGTTGCACGGCTGTGCTGAACAATAAGCAACAATTTGAAGCGGAACCGCCCTCCTCGCTTTTTTGACATAAGAAACTTCAAATTTTGGAACATGTTATGGTCCCACCGAGGGCTCGAACGAAACGTTTATATATACTGTTTGGTAGGTTGAGGTTTAACGAAGGTGGTGGGAGTCATGAAACTGAATGAAGTAGGTAAACTGTTCCCTTTCATATTGTTGCCGATAGTACGTCACACGGTGAAACAATCTCTGTCTGGCTGAAGGTGACCTCTCCAAGAACGTATTTTATGTTCACAGGGCGAAATTGCTAAAGCAAGCAAACAATTGTTTCTTTTTTTTTTTTTTTAGTATTGAAAAATTGTCATCAAAACTAGTGTCATAACAATTACTAGTTTGGGGAACAAATCTAAACGGTAAAATTTGTAGTTCGCGAATACCATTTCGGAGTAAAATACGACACAGCACCGAAGTCGTGTTCGTGGTTTACCTCCAGAAAAAAACGTATGGCGTTTAAGGTCGACTTAATTCTCCACCCTTCCCGTGATTCCTTTCTTTCTCTCTTTATTATTTCTCTCCCTGTGTATTGCTAGTGCAGATTATGAAAATTTATATAGTGCTGCTAAATATCTGTCTCGTTTTGTCCAACTGCTTTGGCGGTATTATTCATTTATAATCAAGCTAAATATTTTATTTTGTTGGCTTTCAATATAATCCTTCTTCACGGCAAGGCAGCTATTATTTTGGTGAGAGACCATCCCTGCAACAAGCCTTCTGTCCTGCTTTCTGATTATCTGCTTAGAAGAAAGCTTTTCAATAATGATATGAGTACAAAGAATTTTGTTCTGACAATCACAAATTGTCATTATTGTGAACCTATTGAGGTCAGTGACATCAATATGTCATTTTTTATGATTGTTAAAACTCAGGCGTATGATGATCCAGTAAATGCAGAAAGAGACTTCTTTATTCACGTAAAAATGTTAAAAAAATTCGCACTTTTTTTTACATTGAACGAAATTTTATGGTTTTCGATTACTCCTTACGATCTGAGAATACAAATCGTTGGTTGAGCGGACTCACCTGCGTAAACGTGCCGTATAGGGGCTTGTAGACGTATGGGTCAATGGATCGGGGATGGAACTGCTTGATGCCCTCGTACCAGAAGGCTATGGTGGACCGCCAGTACACGGACGGTGTCGTTCGCGATCGAATCTTGTAATTGCAAATGTTCTGGCCTACGCTGAAGCTTTCTGTCCCAGTGAAGAGGAAGAAAGAGCATAAGTCAGGGTAGCTATGGAAACGTCGTACCGCTTTCTATTTTTTTTCTTTACCGTTTTCATGAGCTACACATACGTAAAAGACGAAAGCGCAGCTATTTTGAGAAAAAGGAAAGACATTTTTGATGAAAGAGATCAACTGGACCAGCCTTGTTCGTAAACAAATTATGTCAGATACCATGAAGAAATTTACTTTGAAAAGTTGATGCGCTTGCAACAACAATTGGATTTTTGTTTTAGTTTTGGCGAGGTGCACGATGGTGAAAAAACTATTTTTTTTACCACTTCGGTAGCAGCATGCGACTGATGAATTGAATACAAGTGTTGCGTCAGTGTTCGTTTCAAATTCGGTTTCAATCAATAAGTTGGTACGCATTCGGATCACAAGCCCCTTGATATGTTACTTTGTCAAAATATTATTCAAGGTGAGCAGTTTGTAAAGACCGGTGGTTTCTTTGTTACGATCAAAACTGAAACAATGCGAGAAAGGAAAGCACGGCAAAAAACACAATTTTGTCTGCATTTGTCGTACGAAAGTGACGGTGGTAGCTAAAGTGCTACATTTCTGCTGCCATTAGAATGATAAAAGTTGGACTTATATTCGAGCGACTAGATGGCACTTCATATCGGAAAGGGTCTAAGCACTTTGCTCAATGCCGGTTAGCCGTGGTCGTCCCGAAATCTTCGATTATACAAAATATAATACCGTATATGAAATATTTTTTTTAAAGAAAGAGTAACTTCAATGTTCTCCAGTGACTTCTTAGATAATTTCGAAGTTTCTGAGTGACGTTTAATCGTCCTTACCCACTCGCCTGCAATCCGAGCAGTCTGTCTTGATTGCGCACCTGCTTGCATGTTTCTGAGCAATTGCCGCCAGCTCTTCGTTCCACTCCTGCAGAAATTCTTCGATTGAAATAGGCATCAAACGACTTCGCACTTTGCAAACCATCGCTAGGGGTGAGGGCACCACTCTGCTTGTTCTTGAACATCACGACCTATAAGCTTAAATGCTTGCCCTTATCTCGTACCAATCTTGGCGTTGATTTCTAAGCGAATGGTTCTGGTGACATCGCAATTTACCTTTAAACAGTGACATAGATCACAGACACCAATGAAACGTTTTGATTGCCTCAAAGACCTCCGAAATTAAACTAGCACAAAATACTGAATCTACAACCGCCATAGTTTTTTTAGCAATAACCGTTCCTTGCGTATTTTGTAAGGTTGAACGAAAGGCTGGATTACAAAGATGCTGGGCTCAGATTGCTTTTATTTTGCTCTGCACATTTTCGTTGCCTTCACTGTGTTTTATAATCAAATTTCAAAATTAATTCAATTCGCAATTTTATTAGCCAACCTTATAGCTTGAAAACTGAATTAACCATAGAAAGAGACTATTCAACGACCAGGGACAACATGACATAGATTGTCTGAAAGGGTATGGGTCACGTGTTCGCCTTCAGAATCTGGATAAAATTAAAAAAAAAAAAAAATCATGGCCCAAAGTCAACTCGAGTCTCATGCTTATTTACGAAGGGGGCACGGCGACTGACAAGACCGGAAAAAACACAAACTTATCCCCCGTTGATGTGACACTTGACATCGCGTTTCACGTGCTCACGTGATGGTCAGTGTAACTTCACAAAATTTAATTATGGCTCAAAGCGGTTTTCCTTTTAGGGGCGAAGCTCCTTAGGGGCTAACCATCTCCGTCCGTCCCTCCGTCCGTCTGGCGTCCGGTGCTTGTGCTCCTGCTCGTGAGCTCACGTGCTCGTGTAGGGCAAAAAAAAAAAATAAAAAAAAAATCATGATGATAAAAAAATGATGGAAAAAAATGTTTGCGCAGTCGACAGGATTCGAACCTGTGCGGGGAGACCCCAATGGGCTCTGAGATGTGGCAGTAACTCAAGAGCTGGGGAGGTCATGAATGAAACGTTGCATATAGCCGCTCAACGTCTATACAGGAGAGGGCGCTGCGGTCAAATGCGTATATAATAGCGTTAAACTTTGCATGCATTGGCTCAACGCTTATAGACGAGAGGGCGCTGCGGTCAAATGCTCGAATGCGTATATAACCACGTTCCATACCACACATTCTCTTTCTGACATGGATGAAAACGAACGAAAGGCTCGGCATGCTGCGGCTTAGCGTCTACGCAGACAAGCACCACCAGAGCTTCGCCCCAATCAGCATCATTCACCACGTGGAGATGCGGTCAATTTGTCTTTCTTTTTTTTTACCTCATAATATGTCAAGTTCTTTGTAGGTAATTGTGATTGACTCCCTCAGTGCTTTGTGAATGAGCGTGAATTTTCTAAAGTGTACAAACGTAGGCAATATGACCTGGGCCAGCGGCGTTCAGGCCGGGACGGCAAAACAATCTGTGCGGTGGGTCCCTTGTACGCTGATATGAAGAAGTTGGAGTGAAGAACCACATTTCCTACTGTCGCAATGTGACAGTCGGTTTTATAGCTTAGGATGCTAGAGGAACACCATGCATTTGACCTATTTTGGCAAGCACTGGGCTGGGTCATTACACATTGCTCTCTTGTAAAGGAGGCTCTTTTGAAAGGTACTACCGCTACAGTAAGCAAACAAGGTAGCCATATGGCATGCTCTCATCTAAGGTGTGTCTGTGAACCATAATAATCGCTTGCCTGTAGAAAGTTTCACTCAAGGTGACCTTGTTTTTTTTTATTAATTTCATTAAATTTTTTGACATTTAATATAAGCGTTTTAGTTGGTCCCGCGCCGTGGCTTGTGTGCTATAGTTTTATTGTTGAATACGACACAATCAAATGTTTTATTAATATGGGCACATGGCACTATGCATTGTTGGGTTTATGCCAACCATATAACTAGTTCCTAAATTGTCAATTAATCGTCTTGTATCTAACAATTAAGGAAGATATTTCTTTAGTATAAATATTTTAAATGTAAGTATTTAGTAGCGCTTTCAAATGTAGCACCCAGTGAATACCTCATGTACATAGCTTGCAGGTGTCGACACTGCTGGGTACTGACGGTTATTTCTACTTCCTGGCTCCTTCGAGCTACTACTTCTGCGCTTTTTAACGAACACGGTGAATCGAACGCTCGTGGAAAGTAAAATACCGGTATGGCCTTCAAATGACGTTACGGGCAAGCTATGTCCTCAGATATTACTACTAGGTGAGATTTTCACGCGTTGACGCCACCAAGAGGCAACCCTTGGCCGAGCAGAAACTATTCACGGGACGAGCTCGATACGCATTGCGCTTCTTGCTGGCCGACTTTGAAGTGAGGGAGAGACCTCGCGGTTACGTCCTTTCGTCTCCGTACCCTAAGCTGAGACTGCAGTCAAAGCTACAAGCGCGAACTAGCCCGCGATCGTGACTTTGAGACATGCATTTCTAGCGCGAGCGCTCGTTCTGCGGAAGAATGCTTCAAAGCAGCGACCTCGAGCTCTCCTGCTTGTGTCATTGGCGTATAATTGACGTATCACTTGACGCGGATCTGGTTCCCGCGCAAGCGCATCGCTCATGCAGTGGTGTGGACAACCGCGAACTTGTTTGTCAACACACTGTTGGTCTATACATGGCTTGCATTGACGTCCCGTCATTAGTCATTGTGGTGGTCTTGCTTCTGAGCGCGTACCTTTTGCAACGAGCACTCCACGCCGTCAAGATTGCCGGCCTGAGCGGAATAGAAGTATGAGCTCACATCGAGCGTGCGCAGTGAACCGCGCACTCAAATTAAGGCAACCACCATGGCCGCCGGACTGACGTCACTCCGGCGGCCATGGGGGTGGCTTTGCAGACGACCGCGCGCCTTTTGCAGCGTATACATTTTGAACCGTCACGTAAGCTTTTCTTGGCAGGAGCAGGTGGCTAGGAATGACAACCAGCACGGTGCGACGACGTCATGTGCAAGCCACGTTGTTCTGCAACCCCCGTACCAGCTGCATCATGTCGGCGGCCGCGGGCAGTCCGTGGGCCTTCTCGTCACCCGAGGCCAGTCGGTTCCGGTACTGGTTGTGGATGTCGAGGATCAGCTCCCTTTCGGCGTCGCTGACCCCCACCTGGAGCGGCCTGCACGACCTGCCCTTGCCGGGGGGCAGGCACTGCGTGTGGTGTCGGCTGTAGCGCCGGTACAGCGGCGAGCAGTCCTCGTAGCTCTGCGGCGGTGTCGCGGGGGGCATCTCGCCAGCGATCGCCGCCAAGGCGCTCAGCCACGTCAGCGCTGCCAGCCGCGCCGTCCACGCAGGGACGGGGCATGGCACAGGCCGCCGGAGGCTGCACCTCCTGCGACGCGTGCGCGCGCCACATATCACGAGCATTATGGCACTCCATTTTTCTTGCGATCTAAGGAATTCCCTGCGAGTTCATCGGTCACCAGGTGAAACTTTACACGAGGGAAATGATTCCTCTGTGCTACATAGCAGACTTGTACGGTACTCGCTACAACTAATACGATTTATTTTTAATCCATTACTTCTTTCAGTAATTTGGTAATCATATTTGAATACATTTATTAGGAAGTACTCGTAAGAGTAATCTGTTTACTCTTGGAATTACTAAAATTACTTGTAATTGTTACTATTTTTCTCTTCCCTCCTTCATGGCGCCTTTTGTTTCTACCAGTTTCCTTCCAAGGAATCCTCGAACCAAGTCTCGGACAAGAGGATGCCTTACCAAAATTGGGGGATTAAAAAGGTTAGTAATTTATATTTTGGTGCTTTAATGCGATAGCATTATTAAGCTACTCATCACACATTTTTTGCATATAATCTAGGTATCTGGACTAATGTTGTCAGGGGGGAGTGGCCGGGTCCCTGGTTCCCCGCTAAATTTAGCGGAAAATTGACGTCCCGTGACCTATACACCAATTCAGCTTCCCCGCTAAATTCAGCGGAAAAATTAACGACACGACTTATGCACCAATTCAGCTTCTTCGCTCAATTTGACGTGAAAGTGATGTCACGTGACATGAGTCACGTGACCTATGCACCAGTTCAGGTTCCTCGCTAAATTTAGCGAAAAAATTAACGACACGACTTATGCACCAATTCAGCTTCTTCGCTCAATTTGACGTGAAAGTGATGTCACGTGACATGAGTCACGTGACCTATGCACCAGTTCAGGTTCCTCGCTAAATTCAGCGGAAAAATTAACGACACGACTTATGCACCAATTCAGCTTCTTCGCTCAATTTGACGTGAAAGTGATGTCACGTGACATGAGTCACGTGACCTATGCACCAGTTCAGGTTCCTCGCTAAATTTAGCGAAAAAATTAACGACACGACTTATGCACCAATTCAGCTTCTTCGCTCAATTTGACGTGAAAGTGATGTCACGTGACATGAGTCACGTGACCTATGCACCAGTTCAGGTTCCTCGCTAAATTTAGCGAAAAAATTAACGACACGACTTATGCACCAATTCAGCTTCTTCGCTCAATTTGACGTGAAAGTGATGTAACGTGACATGAGTCACGTGACCTATGCACCAGTTCAGGTTCCTCGCTAAATTCAGCGGAAAAATTAACGACACGACTTATGCACCAATTCAGCTTCTTCGCTCAATTTGACGTGAAAGTGATGTCACGTGACATGAGTCACGTGACCTATGCACCAGTTCAGGATCCTCGCTAAATTTAGCGAAAAAATTAACGACACGACTTATGCACCAATTCAGCTTCTTCGCTCAATTTAACGTGAAAGTGATGTCACGTGACATGAGTCACGTGACCTATGCACCAGTTCAGGTTCCTCGCTAAATTTAGCGAAAAAATTAACGACACGACTTATGCACCAATTCAGCTTCTTCGCTCAATTTGACGTGAAAGTGATGTCACGTGACATGAGTCACGTGACCTATGCACCAGTTCAGGTTCCTCGCTAAATTTAGCGAAAAAATTGACGTCACGACCTATGCACCAATTCAGTTTCACCGCTACATTTAACGGAAAAGTTTACATCACATGACCTATACACTAATTCATTTTCCCCGCTAAATTTAGCGGAAATATTTACGTCACATGGCCTATACACCAATTTAGTTTCCCCGCTAAATTTAGTGAAAAAAAAATGACGTCAGAACCTAAGCACCAATTCAAATTCCCCGCAAAATTTAGCGGGGAAATTGACGTCACATGACTTATGCACCAATCACGGTTCCCCGCTAAATGTAATGGAACAATTGATGCCACGTGACCTATGCACCAATTCAGTTTTCCCGCTAAACTTGGCGAAAAACAAAAAATGAATTGAATGGAATGCTAGAATTGTTGAAGATATGCCAGTGTTGCTGCTGTTATTCCGAAATCTTTTACGTATACCCAATTGGGAATTTGCCAAAATATCAGTTTTCTAATATAAAGTGAGGCATAAGAAATGTAATAGATCCGTTGCTGTTTTGAAGTGACGAACAATAAATGCTGAAATCCCAAATGTCTGTCTTGTTTGTTTGCTTGCAATGAGATGTAGACAATCTTGTGAATCGTTGGATCATGAATAAGCAAGCTTTATAAAATGTTGTGTTTTCAAAAACGCGAAATATAGAAAGCCCCAAGACCAGCAAAATCGGATGATGGCTGCCGCAAACGCGTCAAAAGGACGGTTAAAAAAGTGTTCACTGTTTTATGTTCGTTTATAGGAGCTTTCAAGCGGTTAATATTTAATTTCGGCGGAGTGTATCTTTATTTTTTTTTAACAACTGAACTTTCCTGGTACAGAAATAATCGCAGTGCGAGTACGCTTGGCAGTATTGTACTCTGTGGATTTAGTCTTGCTTTAAATTTACACAGTTCCAAATACATTTGAAAATATTTATGTCAATGAAATATTTATAAACTTCAGCAAAAAGAATGACGCATAGTTACAAAAAAAATGCAAACCTTTTGTTTTGGTGCCCTTGCCAAAAAAGCTTATGAATATTATGTATATACACGCTCCTAAAAGTGTAATCTCTCGTTTATATTTTCATTTTAATATCTTTTGATCAGACCCTATAAGTATATCAAATTACCAAAGATACAATATTAACACTTTCAACGGCAAAAAAAAAAAAAAAAACCTTTAACATTGTTTGTCTTTTTGAACACGTCAAGTGCGATGCAAATAATCCGATAAGGTAGATTAGGCTTGGGTAACGCCTTCATAGTTCCTTAAGATGACAGATTTTTTTCTTGCTGTGGTCTGATCGTACGAAGGGACGACGTAGCGGCGGTTTTTTGTGCTGTCTCGGTAAGGCTCATTACTATGCACATAGCTTGCAAGGGTCGTCATTGCTGGGTACTGACAGTTATTTCTATTCACTGGTTTCTTTAAACTACAACTTCTGCGGTGTGGAACTAACACAGCGAACTGAACGCTCTTGGCGCAAAAATGCTGGCATGGCCACGAATGACGTCACATTCAAGCTATGTATATACTCCTTTCACCCTTAAAGGGGGGAGGGGTGGGTGCAACGATTGCCGGACTTCGGTCAAACATTTGTGGAAGTGGCCCTCTGATACTTCTAAAGTAAAGAAAACCGATTTCGCCTGCGTGTCCTAGTTGTTGTGTAAAAAAAAACAAAAAAATATTGGCACTTCTGGCACCCCTCAACTCACTCCCAGTCATGTAGTTGGGCTAGTTGGTGGTACATACTGTTTTGTGTACCACCTGTCTTCAGGATAACACCTGGTCGCACTCCTAGTGACGTAACTCGGGGTGCCGTTAAGGTTCCCGTGTGCTCTCTTGGAGGACGCTTCCTCTCCCTCTCTCTGCTGAGATTAGCGGGCGTTATGCTGCAGGTTAGAGCCGAGCGAGGTCACGTAAGCTTTTCGCCGTAGTTCCTTCGGCTGCCACTCGCGGCTGCAAATGGGGTAAAAAGCTCGACTTTTGCTTTGCGATTATGCAGCGGAATGGCGACATTTTTTTAATGAAGGAGGTGTTTTCTCTATCCTCCTGGACACGATAAACAAGGTACAAATGACGAGATGCAAATTCTTTTAATCTTAAAAATCGTTGCACCCCCCCCCCCTTTTTAAAAAGGTACTCCGGCCGTTTTCTAGCTACCCCAAAAATTGCATTTTCTGACTACCCGGAATGTAGTCTTCATGGTATGCTATTTGCAATAGCAAATATCAGTTGCAATTTGCAATAGCAAATATCAGTTGCAATGGCAGTTGAGAAAACTGTAAATGAAGATGATGCCGAAACCAGCATTCAAATTTCCGCGCGGTCTCCACTGGTGTGACGTCAAAAATGATACAGACTTTCAGGTCGTGCATGTAGTCTTAAACAGAGTATGTCGAGTGTCTTTTGCGTGTTTCTTATTGAATCAGCTACCAAGCATTCTTTTCCCACCATCAAACGTATTGTAATCAGTTGGAACATGGCTTACCGCCCACTTTGTACCATTTCTGTCGTCACACTTCAATGTTGCCAGTAGGGGCTCCCGGTTTGAGAAACACGATGAAAACGAAATTCACTTCGCGAAACGTTTTTCTTTTCACACAATACTTGGGGAACTGGTAGAACCGTGTCCATCGGTGCGTTTAGCCAATTTTGAGGCAAGAAGTGTGAACGCGCAGGCACGCGCAACCGAAGCACTGCGGAAGCCAGCGAGTTCGCGCTGAAGGCGGAGCTTCAAGTCTCAGCTTAAGCGGCAAGATGTTTTGGTCGCGCCCTCCTATGGTTCCCTCTCGTGACGTAACTACCTTACGAATAAGTTCAATGGTGTTTGCAATGAGCATGATAGGAGCTTGAAATCATTGTACTCTGAAACACTGCCAAAAGTGAAGTTCTTACATTCCTCTTATTTCCGTCGAAGAGAAATCCTTTGCTGACGTCATAGTCATTATTCGGCCAATCGTGGAAGGCCAATCACAGCCAGGCTTTCGATCGCGCACGTCGCCAATAAGGAGTATTCACTGGGCGCCATATTTGTGGGTGATGTCTAAAGCGCATGCTCTGAACGAGCCCACATTAATAGGCTGCAAAGATCGGCAATCTTGAGGGTGCGAAATGCACGTTACAAAAGAACTATGGAAGCTCGCCATCAGCACGCGCTCACCAGTCGCGCACACGGATATGGCCGCCAGTGAATACTTCCTATAGGGAGTATCCACTGGTGGCCATAACGGTGTGCGCGACTGCTGAGCGCGTGCCGACAACGAGGTTCCACAGTTGTTTCTTTGCAACGTACATTCTATACTCTCAAAGTTGCCGGTCTTAGTAGACTATTATACCCTTGTTATACCCTTGTTACACGGGCACACTTAACTGCAGTTACGCTAAGCCACAGTTAGCGCACATACTTGCCTACAACATTCTGCGGCGATGCAGTCAAAGCTATGGGCGAACGTGCGCTTGAGCATCTTGAGCACCCATCGAAGCAGTGCACGCGCGCTCTTCACTTCTTATGGAATAGCTGTCCAAGAGTATAGTGTGGTATCTGTGGTGCCGCGTAACAGCAGTTAAGCTGAGTTAACCGCGGTTAAGTGTGCCCGTGTAACAGGGGTATTAATGTGAGCTTTCCGAGCGTGTGCTCTGAACAGCGCACTCAAATATAGCGTCCAGTGAACACCCCCCCCCCCCCCATATTGTAGTAAATGACAGCTTAAGAAAAGTAGCGCGTGGAGAAATTTGCGGGCATCTTCTTAGCATTCCGCAGGCAATACGATTGCGTCATTACCCAATAAGAACGCACATGAACAACTCACGAAGCAAGAAGCGTGAACGCCATAAGCCCCCCGTTCTGCACATCCGAAGCTGTCAAGGACCATAGTTTGGAGCGTTTTGGTGCAGCAAGTGCTTACGGTCGAACGTAAAATGCGAACAGATTCCACGCTTCACAAGTCGTCGGATGCTCTAAAGGATAGCTTGATTTTATGACGAATTGATCATCCTTACCCCGAACACTGGATCATCCTTTTTCGGCCTCTTCTTCTTCCTGTGCAGTTGGGCCGTTGGGTGGCTATCGTACATTCTAAGGAAAAGCCTCCTTCCTCCCCCTAAAAAAAAATGATTATTTTTGGAGTGCTGTTAGCCAGTGCATTTACAAAACAGGTATAGAGTCATTAAGGACCTTTAGTCTTTTAATAAAAAAAATTGTCATCTAGTGATATTTATACTTTCTAATTCTGCATAGCTTTCAAGAAGCTTCATTTCAAAGTTTTGCTTCGGAGGCTTATACGGTGAAACCGAAACTGCCGGCTCGAGAGGAATGGCTGCCATGGCGATGGTGGCGGCCATGCGATGTCAATGTCGTGCAGCGGAACATCGGTTCATGCATAGAGCCAATGCTACCTGTACTCTATGCCTGTCAGAAGCCAGTGTTGGGAAGTACTTTAAGTACATTGTACTTAAAGTACTACTTCAAGTAGGTTTAGGAAACTTCTACCTTACTTGAAGTACATTCTCTGAGTATGTACTTGTACTTTACTTAAAGTATTTTTTCTGGTACTTTCCAAGGAAAGTACAATTTCCGACCTCAAAGTACATTCCCCAAATTTGGTTTTGTTAAATTTGTATCACGAAATGATGCTTTGTCAACTCCAAAGAAATACTGGGAGGGATATTCTACTCTCACCAGAGACGTGAGCAGACGATGCATCGCTCCGCTTCTTCTGTAGGCGACTTCCCCGTAGCTTTTTGAACTCTGGCTACCTCTCGGTCGGTCAGCGCAAGCGAGGAAGTTCAAAATATTAGGAGAGCAAAATTATTCATAATATAACACCTGAAACTGGTGCGGAACAATTAAATTTTCAAGTCGAAGAAAAAGAGAACAGAGGAGAATGTCACAATGTTTTGAGACATTCTCTTTTTCCTTCTTTTTTTTTTGACTTGAAAGTTTCTCAATATTTTAGCACCCCAATCTCAGGTGTCACATTATGATTAATATCACCAGCTCACCTTCACACTCACTGTTTTTGTTTTATTAAAGAGAGGACACTCCTCTATGAGAGGATTGCTTGCGGACGTCATGCTCTCTCCTAGTACATTTAACCCTCTTGGGTGCAACAATCCAGTACAAGGGGCGCCAAATTCAGAAGAGGGACTTCTGAATTTGACTCTATTCCTGAAAATAACTACTCTGTGGCCCCTTGACTTTATCAAATATTCGCCGCTCTCTTTGAAATTAGGTCATGCACCCCTGATTACCCCTGGGCAATGCATACCAGTTAAAAAATCACTGTATAGGGGAATGAAAGGGCATCATGAAAGATTGTGTTAAAATACTTGCACTTTACTTGAAAGTACATTGCATTTATGGTACTTTACTTCAAGTATGTTGCACACAGTGTACTTAATACTTTACTTAAAGTACATCACGTCTCATTTACTTTGTACTTTACTTGAAGTACCTTTTAGATGTACTTTACCCAACACTGTCAGAAGGGCTACACTGTATACACTAGAATACGGGGTAGTGTTGATACCGGAGCGGCTCGTGTGAGGTGTGTAGTGTAGATCGTGACAGGTGTCGACACCGGCGCATCGCAGTATAGGAAGTAGTATTGTGGTGGTTGTGCACGTGCACCGCGTGCACGCGCACGTTCGGGGGCACGTGCGGACCGCAGCGACTTTCTGCTGCCCTGTCGACTGCAGTGCCACGATTGTTGTCTACACGCGCAGCCTCACAAGCTCCCATTGCCGAGCCGCGCCGGTACAAACTAGGGTGCCTTCATGTGCGCTTTGCTTAGGGTGGAGACATCTGGCCATTTTGTCACACAAATTTATTTTTATTTTTTGTTCAGAAGCGCGTGAAAGAGCGTGCCCCTGCACGTGTTTGTGGCGCTGACTGTGTTATGGCGACATTTTGTTTTTGTTGATTTCTTTGTATTTTCCCCGTGAGCGCGTGCTGTCGGCATCGGGTACTACAAAGAGTGGCATCACCCTAAACAAAAGGACATTGAGGCACCCTAGTACAAATACTACCTCGTATTCACTGTATAGAAGCGCTCTCCGAAACTACGAGACTGGAGTGTACTATTGGCAACGTGAGCGATCGAAAGCGTCGCTGTGGTCGGCCCACCACATTTTGCCGAATGCTGACTAAAGGTTGAACTCCATGGAACGAATTATGTGACGAATCACTGGCGAACGCCGCCCGGCGGCACGCTCGTTTTGCGCGCGACGTAGCAGCCACTGTGCTGATGCCACGCACAGAGCGAAAGCCGCCGGCCAAGATTCGTCGGTTATTCGCAGCATATTCGTCCCATGGAGTTCAGCCTTTAGACGTCAGCAAAGGATGTCTCAACGACGGAAATAAGATTAATGTAAGAACTTCAATCTTGACGGTGTTGGCAGTGTTGCTTTAAGAGCGCTATGGTTTCAGGCCTCCACCATGCCCATTACAAACACCATCGAACTTGTTGTTCACAAGGCAATGACGTCACGAAAGGTAACCGAAGGAGGGCGCCACCGAAACATCTCGCCGCTAATACTCTGTTTCACCTTATGCTGTACCGCAGGAAAGGCTACAGGCGCGAGCTCCTTGCTCTGGGGCACATCTCGGCGGCACAAGCTCTCGTGCATTAGGAGCAGCTGCCAGCGCGCTATGAGCTCGCGCTTCTAGCCTTCGCTGCGGTACAACAGAAGGTGAAACAGAGTATAGAAAGGACGAGTGAGGCCACCAGAGGGCTATTTATACATCTCCGCATGGGGAAAAAAAACGGCTAATCCAAGCCACTTGAAGCCCATTTATCCTGGGAAAAGTGGCGCCATTCATTGTTGTGGAAATGCTCGAGACACGTGCCGCGCACCACTTCTGGGAAGAACATGGCGTCTCAAACATAGCTCAGTGCTGTCCTGTGCCACCATGACCTCCTCAAGGGCTGCACGTTGCACGTGCCTTGTGCATCGATGCACCTTGCGCCCCTTGCGATACTTTTGAAACATAAAGGGGCTTTAAAGCCTCTTCGCTCGTAGCGCCCTCTCGGGCGCTACGAGCAAAGTGGTTCGAATTGGCCGCTTTTTTTATGAAAAACGCGTTGCGTTCCACCGCCAAGCTCGACCGGCACACTGGTCAGGGTCATAGATACAATAAAACGCCGGGCTATATTTTTACAGCGGTTAAGGGCTAGGTTCCCCAGGATCGTGTCCGTGTATGTCGACACAAACCTACCAGGACAACTACCGCCATCTATAAGCGACGGCGGCAAGCACATAACCAGTATGGTTTGCGCAGTTGCTCGTAGATGGCGGCGACCTTTCCAGCTATAATAGAAGAATTGATAGTTGGGCGTGTTGGTGGGAATTCATCGTAGGAAACAGCGCGAAAAACAGACGACGACGACGAAGAAGAAGCACACAGTGCATCCCCTCCCTTCCTTCCATAAGGCCAATAAGCATCGAGTACAGCTCGGCTGGTCTTCCTTCTTCACGAGAATGGAAAAGCTGAACGATTTTTTTATACAACCTAGACGTCACGCTTCACGTCAATGCATAACATCACCGCGACCTGACTTTAAGTCACAACGCAATGCGACATTCCCACGACGCCTTGACGTCAGCGTCGTCATCGACGTTGACAAGGCGCGTTACACGGCATCCAGACTGCGTTCTGACGTCATATGTCGTTGACAACGACGTCGATGTCAACGTTGACGTTGACGTTGACGACGACGACAAAGACGCCACGCGACGTCAAGATGACGGCGTCCTTGTCAATGACATACCATAAAGACGCTTGGTGTCAGGTCGTCGACGTCGTTGTCGACATGGCGCAACTCGGCGTCACGACGACGTCCCGACAACTTCACGACGTCGACGTCATCGTCGACGACGACGACGTTACACGAGGTCAAGACTTCATCTTGACGGCGCGTCGACGTTGATGTTGGCGAAGGTGACGACGTTACACGCCGTCAAGGCTTTGTCGTGACGTCGTTGTGACGTTGACGTTCACGACGACGCCAGGACGACGTTAACGTGGCATCATAACGATGTTTGACGTTCCATGGAGCGTCGACGTCAACGTCGGCATCGACGACCACGTCCACGTCGTCCTCGACGCGGCGCGACGTCATGATCGCGTTACAACGGCAACTTGATGTCCCGTAACGGCGTCGTCCTCAACGCAACGTCACCACCGTGTTACAACGGCGACTTGATGTCGCGTAAAGGCGTCGTCCTCAACGCAACGTCACCACCGCGTTACAATGGCAACTTGATGTCGCGTAACGGCGTCGTCCTCAACGCAACGTCACCACCGCGTTACAACGGCGACTTGATGTCGCGTAACGGCGTCGTCCTCAACGCAACGTCACCACCGCGTTACAACGGCGACTTGATGTCGCGTAACGGCGTCGTCCTCAACGCAACGTCACCACCGCGTTACAACGGCGACTTGATGTCGCGTAACGGCGTCGTCCTCAACGCAACGTCACCACCGCGTTACAACGGCGACTTGATGTCGCGTAACGGCGTCGTCCTCAACGCAACGTCACCACCGCGTTACAACGGCGACTTGATGTCGCGTAACGGCGTCGTCCTCAACGCAACGTCACCACCGCGTTACAACGGCGACTTGATGTCGCGTAAAGGCGTCGTCCTCAACGCAACGTCACCACCGCGTTACAACGGCAACTTGATGTCGCGTAACGGCGTCGTCCTCAACGCAACGTCACCACCGCGTTACAACGGCGACTTGATGTCGCGTAACGGCGTCGTCCACAACGCAACGTCACCACCGCGTTACAACGGCGACTTGATGTCGCGTAACGGCGTCGTCCTCAACGCAACGTCACCACCGCGTTACAACGGCGACTTGATGTCGCGTAACGGCGTCGTCCTCAACGCAACGTCACCACCGCGTTACAACGGCGACTTGATGTCGCGTCAAGGCGTCGTCCTACACGCAACGTCACCACCGCGTTACAACGGCAACTTGATGTCGCGTAACGGCGTCGTCCTCAACGCAACGTCACCACCGCGTTACAACGGCGACTTGATGTCGCGTAATGGCGTCGTCCTCAACGCAACGTCCCCACCGCGTTACAACGGCAACTTGATGTCGCGTAACGGCGTCGTCCTCAACGCAACGTCACCACCGCGTTACAACGGCGACTTGATGTCGCGTAACGGCGTCGTCCTCAACGCAACGTCACCACCGCGTTACAACGGCGACTTGATGTCGCGTAACGGCGTCGTCCTCAACGCAACGTCACCACCGCGTTACAACGGCAACTTGATGTCGCGTAACGGCGTCGTCCTCAACGCAACGTCACCACCGCGTTACAACGGCGACTTGATGTCGCGTAAAGGCGTCGTCCTCAACGCAACGTCACCACCGCGTTACAACGGCGACTTGATGTCGCGTAACGGTGTCGTCCTCAACGCAACGTCACCACCGCGTTACAACGGCGACTTGATGTCGCGTAACGGCGTCGTCCTCAACGCAACGTCACCACCGCGTTACAACGGTGACTTGATGTCGCGTAACGGTGTCGTCCTCAACGCAACGTCACCACCGTGTTACAACGGCGACTTGATGTCGCGAAACGGCGTCGTCCTGGACATGACGCGATGTCACGACGGCCTTACAATAGCATCTTGGCGTCACGTAACGTCGTAGTCAACGATGACGTCATGGCGTCGTCGTAACATCACGTCGTCGTAACGTGGTGTGTTGACTTCACCTCTGACGTCGAAATCATAAAAAAAAATACAATATGACCTTGACCTGTGTCGTCGCTCGCTTCGATCGCAGCGAAGGTGGCGCTGCGATCGAAGTGGCTTGGCTCCACCGTTCCACCTGATCGCTTTCCACATTTTGAGGTGCAACTGAAAGCATGAGCGGAGCCTGTAGCTCGCCCCACTCAGTCGTTTCTATACACCGTTTCACCTTATGTTGTACCGAAGACAAGGCTAGAAGTGCGAGCTCACGAGGAGAGCTTGTGCCGCCGAGATGTGCCCTAGAGCAAGGAGCTCGCGCTTGTAGCCTTTCCTGCGGTACTACATAAGGTGAAACAGAGTATAGGGTGTATCCACTGGCGGCCATATCTGTCTGCGCGACTGCTGAGCACGTGCTGACGGCGAGCTTCCGCAGTTCTTTTGCCACGTGCATTCCGCACCATCAAGATTGCCAGTCTTAGCAAGCTATTAATGTGAGCTCGTTCTGAGCATGCGCTCTAAACATCGCCCTCAAATATGGCGTCCAGTGAATACCCCCTATAGTTCACTCTACCGAAACCGCCGTGTTTACTAATTCCTCATTTTCTAACGTCGGTGTGCGCCGCGAGACGGCGCTGACTCAAACAATGGGCTGTGTTTGATATTTAATGGCGGACGCTTCCTGCAGAAATCGGTCTCAAGTACGCATGCGCCGCGCTTTCCCGTGGCGAGGGAAAAGTAGGGGAACAGGCTGAGACGTTTGCAGACGATCAACATATTCGTCATCTCCTCGCAGCTCGTGATGCAAATGCGGCCTATAAAACCACGTGACTCCGATCGAGCAGTTAGAAACTTCTGTATAGACGATTGCAAACAGGGCATCTGGCGGCCGCCATGCTCTTCCTCGTGTAAGCAAGCACGTGGAATTCCAGGCCTGCCAAGGCTATCTTCACGTGCATGCTGCACGTGCTTGCACGGATGGGGCACCAGCCGTGACGCCAGGGAGTATTCACTGGCGGCCACAGCTGTGTGCTCGGCTGCGGAGCGCGTGCTGACGGCGAGCTTCCATAGTTCTTTCGCCACGTGCATTCCGCACCACCAAAATTGCCGGTCTTGGCAGCCTATTAATGCGAGCTCGTTCTGAGCATGCGCTCTAAACAGTGACCTCAAATATGGCGGCCAGTGAATACCTCCTATAGACCCTTTTCATGTTTACAAACATGAACTGCCTCCTGCGTCCCAAGCAACTTCCGGTCGCTCCGTCTTTGAAAGTATGTCGAGCTTGCCTATGTCGCCAGTGCTAGAAAGCATAAACGCTACACGCACATCAAAGTTGGAGATTTAACGAGGGCCCTCGGCTGGTCAATTTAACGTCTTGGAGGAGGCAAGTTGGTTTACAAGAGTATTCGAAAATATTTATCATATCTGGGGGTTCTGCGTTCTTTTGGCGTTCACCTGGAGAATTGGTGGTTAAACGTTTCATCAACATTTCAAACAGCGGTGTTAGGGTGGGCTTTGTTCATACTTTTTATGAACCGGAAGTTCTCTGGGACGTCAAACACTAGAACAACTCCTGGTAGCGTTTGCCATGAAAAGGGTCTATAGGAAGTATTCACTGGCGGCCATAGCTGCGTGCACGACTGCTGAGCGCGTGCTGATGGCGAGCTTCCCCAGTTATTTTGTAACGTGCGTTTCGCACCCTCAAGATTGCCGGTCTTAGCAGCCTTTTAATGTGGGCTCGTTCAGAGCATGCGCTCTAGACATCACCCATAAATACGGCGCCCAGTAGACGATACGTCGCGCGCAAAGCCGCGGCGTTAGCCTCCTGAGAGCCTGTATGCAAGGAGGTTATAAAGGGCTGGAGATGGCGTCCGTATTTTCTATAGATGGAGCGAAGTGTAACGGAAGTAGGCGTGGCCACGAACTCTTCTCAACCATTGGGGAGCTCGTCAAATTGATTATTGGGGCAGACAACCCTCGTTGCCATGGCATTTTCGTGACAACGCTGTTGTTTGCCCCAGTATTTTATGGCAGCGATGGCGGCGTCCACAGAATCGGTGTCGAACAGGCGAGATTTGGAGCCCAACACTTCCCTGACCATTAGGAAGTCGGCGTGTAGCGGACGCTCTCAACAACGCGCGACCGCGCCTGGAGCGTCGTCTCGAACGAGTCGTCGTAGCACGGCTTTGGAAAGCGATCGCCTGTCAGTCGTCGTACGCACGAACGCTGAGAATGGCATCGCGGGTTGAGAAAGCCGTACAAACCCTGCTTCCAGAAGGTGTTGGTTTCACTCCGCCGTGATGAGGATGCGGGTTCGCATCGAAACATCTTTTGGTGCGCCGATCGAATCGAAAGCCAGCCGCGACAGCGAGCAGACGAAGTAGACGTACCCTAAGCCTAACGACCGAGCGGAGAGCAGACGATAGGAGCCCGGTTGCGATGCAGTCTGGGATTGGGTTCTTTTTCCGCCGTCGCTGGGTATGACGTCACGCCGGGTCCTGACAGCAAGGAGGTTATAATGGTCCTTGTATGACAGAGTTTCCAACTGCTGGTTTTGTGGTCACGTGGTTTATGGGCCGCGTTTGCATCACGAGTTGCGGGCAGATGACGAAAGCGTCGATCGTCTGCAAGCGTTTCGGCCTTTCTCCTGCTTTCCTCCTCACCACGCGACAACGCAGCGCGTGCGTACTTGCGACCGATCACCGCAGGAGGTGTCCGCCATTAAATTGCAAACACTCCCCATGGTTTGAGATGGACCCTCTCTTCAATCTAGGCTCTCTATCTTGCCGCAGAGCCGTATATGTAGAGAGTTTGGCCATTCGTTAGGAAGTACTATAGGAGACAAATGAGGAGGCGCCATTGGCCGAAAGCGGGCTGGGCGTGTTCCAGGGCGTCTTCACAAATTCGAATGTGGCCAACCAGAAGCCGGAAATAATACCCTGGCGGTGTCCCGAGAAACAAACTTGATACGTGCTTCGGAATTTACTCTCGGTGACTAAAAATATGGTGCACCTGATGCTTCAATCACGGTCATCCAAAATCATAGTGGAAGAGTGCGGCTAGCGTAACGATCGACATAATCCGTATGCCAGGCGCCGAGGGAAGAAACTAGGGGTGTCGCGAACCGCCCGTGGTTCGAGTTCGACCAGGTTCGACTTTTTCGAACTTTTAGTGAAAAATTCGACGAACCTTGTATTGAGGTTCGACTCGTGTGCGCATGCGCGACAGGCTGGCCAGTTGGCTTCGGACTGGATAATGATGCCTAAGGGATGAATTAAGGGCAGTGCTGATTGGTTATTTCAGTTAATACAGTACAAAAAATTAAGTTATTAACTTCTTCAGTGATTAGGATTGGTTTCTTTTAATT
This sequence comes from Ixodes persulcatus, assembly GCA_013358835.2. NCBI lineage: Eukaryota > Metazoa > Arthropoda > Arachnida > Ixodida > Ixodidae > Ixodes > Ixodes persulcatus. The sequence continues at coordinate 203,940 of JABSTQ010001594.1, read as the reverse complement.
GCAACTGTTTCTAAAATAAAATAACCCTTTGCATAAAAAAAATTTCTCCAAACGTAGACATGCTTGTATTAAGGTCTGGCCACACTGTCCACGAAGTCGAACCGGTCGAATCTGGAGAAAAGTTCGAAGGTTCGTCGAACCGGTTCGACCCAGTCAAACCCCGAAAGTTCGACCTAAAAATCTGGTTCGACAAAAGTTCGCGACACCCCTAGAAGAAACTGCCGTCCGAGCGGTCACACACTGTCCGAGCAAAACAGAGTTGAGCGGCGCATTCGTTTCTTACATCTTTCTGCATGATCATGATCGAAACATCATGTGCACCCTATTTTCAACCACAAAGGGTTACACACTTTACTCTTAGGCGCTTATTCAAACTATATACGAAGATATACCTTTGATGAAAACTGTTTCTCGCTACCACCGCTAGGGGATTCTTTTAGGCTTCTGGTTGGCCAAGAGAGCATAACAAGCCCACTTTCTGGGTCTGGTGCACGCCCTGGCTGTGCCCGTGCCAACCATTGATCAAACTCTCTGGCTCTGTCCTGCCCCAGCGAAGCTGGCGGCCCCCACACTGAAACAACGGCGGCGGTGCGCAACTTCTTGACGGCGGCCCCCATTGTGTTTTCCTCCGTCCGACAGGCATATGGAGTATACAGGTGGCATTGATAGGGCATGCTCAGTCGCGTAAGTATTTTTTTCTAAAAAGGGTGGCAAGTTGCTTTTAATTTCCTGCTTTATATATATATATATATATATATATATATATATATATATATATATATATATATTCAGTAGCTGTAACAAACATTAAGAGTTTTTTGGTTAAGAACCGCATTAAAACCGACGCAGTTGTCGCAGACGATGTGACAATCAGCTAATGTGCATTCAAAAAGTTGACGACAGAATGGCAAGTTCGACCACGCTGAATTAAAACCAAAAGTTTATTGCCGGTGTAGTGCGGGCAGCGCGTGGCTGTTCTGGCTGTGTCGCTCTGCTAATTTCTTTGTTTCTGGTCAAGATAATTGGGAGCTATATGCCAACTGAAAACAATCCATGCACCGTCCACCCGCTAGAACAGCGGGTGAACGCTACACAACAGTGTCGAACCGGAACCGAACCGAACCGAAAACCGGAACAGAACGGTTATTTTTAGCCGAACCGGAACTGAACCGAACCGAAATCTTCGCCGCCATCTTGGAACTGAACCGGAACTGAACCGGAAAAAAAAAATATAACGGTGACCAATTCAAAACGGTTCACAGTTTTTTTGTTTTTTTTTACAGAATGCATGTTTGAGAAATAAAAATGGGCAGCTCAATTTCTATGTAGTGACCAAATTGTCATATACCGAATTGCAATGTTTAAAAAATTGTGGCTTTTCGCGGTACTTTTGTATTGGCGCTATGATAAATCATGTGTCACGTGGTCACGCGACATCATGGTGCTCAAGACTTTCTGTCAAATAATGTCACGGCACGTGGCCCCGCGGCATAGTCACGTGACTCTCTGCGTCCAGTAGATTTAAATAAACTAGGGGTGTGCGAATATTCTAAATTTCGAATACGAATCGAATATTTTCTTTATTCGAAACGTATTCGATTCGAAAATTGCATATTCGGAAGTTCCCGAATATTCGGTCAAATATTCACACAAACTTCATTACCTCTTTTCTTAACAACAGAACATTCGCTGTCCGACTGGCTGGCCGCCTGAGCACGATACGAAGCAGCACCCAGGGGGTACCACAGGGCAGCGTTTTGAGTCCCCTGCTCTTTAACATCATAATGGCTGGACTACCGGCTGCTCTTCCTGTGGGAGGACCTTATCCCATACACTGTGCCATATGCGCGGATGACGTGGCGCTATGGTGCGCTGGGCCTACCCGACTGTCCACTACCGTCCGCGCAGTGCTACAAAGAGCTCTAGATGGCACGGCCTCCTTCCTCCACCATGCCGGTCTGACGCTCTCTACATCTAAGACACAAGCTCTCACCTATCGCCCTAAAGGCAGAATGAAAGGAAAATACTCTGCACTTAAAATTGGAGGCAAGGTCATTCGACGTGAAACGCAAGTTCGATACTTGGGCGTAATCATTGACGACCGCGTCACTTGGCGCCCCATGGTAAAAAGTATCCTCAATGAGTCCCATAAGCTCTTCGGCGCTCTCCATCGAATATCTGGAAAAAACTGGGGGGCCAGACAGAAAACAATGACGACACTCTACCGAGGACTAATAATAAGTCGTATACTTTACGCCTTGCCGTTCTTAAACATAAATTATACGCAATGGAAATATTTAGAAACTTTCCACAGGAAGGCCCTCCGTTTTTGCTTGGGCTACCTAAATCTGCACAAAACACTCCAACTTTGACCGAGGCGGGAGATTCTCCCACTGCAGCTCCAAGCACAGGAAAAAGCATTAAGATATGTCAGCCGTCTATCAGATGCTCCATCCTCAGACCCACTTCTTCAACGCCTCATGACAAGACACCACTCTCAGGTTGGAAAGGCTGTAAAAACATTCCGTGAGACTATCGGCTACCCAACGGATGTATGCTCGATACCTCCCCCTTATCGGGACGACTGTCAACTCCACGTCTCAGCAGAGATAGCCGACCTCCCCAGACGCAAGCATGTCTCTGAGGTGGTAGCGCGGAGCATCGCCGTTGAGACAATAGAAAATACCTACTCCGGCATGACGCATATCTATACCGATGGCAGCATAAAAGACAGCTCGTGCACTGCAGCCTATGTCTCGCCTGAAGATGGACACCACGGTAAAGGACGAATTGATATCTGCGTTGATTCCACCACTGCAGAGCTTACCGCCATTTGGTTTGCAATTACCCAAACTCTACGACACACCAACCTATCCAACATCGCCATCTTTTCGGACTCTCGAGGCGCCTTACAACAACTAACTTACCTGGAAAAAGCATGCCCACTAGCCAGATCCATCGCAAACTTGACCAGGCGCGCTGCAAACCAGGGAACAACCATCTGGTTTCAATGGATCCCATCGCATGTAGGTATACCCGGAAATGAAAGCGCAGACTCGCTGGCAGCAGAGGCCCACTCAGACCAAAGTCCTACTATCTTTGTTCACTCCGTACAACGCCGCAAAATCTCTTATAACAACGGCAATAGAAAGCATGCACCCGTATTTTGAAACCAATTCAACACCCATCCCACTATTGATTCCGCGAAAAAAGTTCTCCAGGTCTCAACAATCACTCCTACACAGGCTGCGAGCCGACTGCGCTTCAACCAACAAGAGACTTCATCTCATCAGGCGCATTAAGTCTCCCAACTGCAACACATGCAACATCATCGAAGACAGAAGACACATTATTTGGGAGTGTCAGTCGCTAGAGACAGAGCGAACTACATTAACGAAAAAACTGAATGCTCTCCATGTTTCGCCGGGGGATTCCAACGCCCTCCTCTTCCCATCAGGATCCCGGACGAGAAGAACAAAGATACTGAAAGCCCTCATGGACTTTTTAGAAACGACAAACTTGTCATCCAGACTTTGAAACAACATACGACATGCCTTCAAGTTATGGTCTCCGATGGGTCGAAGCGGCGGGTGCTTCGTTCCGTCGCCCTGATCGCGGCGGGGGCGCTCGTGCCCCTGTGGGGCTTCGGCATCCTGAAGTCGGCGCCCAGTCAGGAAGCGCGTGCTCCGGCTGCGTTTGGGGCGGCGGTGGGATGAGACCTGTCCTTCCATTGTATCAGCGGCTATACCCTTCATTTCTGTAAATACGCCCATCCCCATTATCACCTCCTACTTCCTATCCCCTTTTTCTCCCGATCCCCGCAAGACGACGAACCAGACCCCTCCATGGGTGACTAACAATGCGTCTTGCATCCCTCCTTCTATTTATTTATTTCTTTTAATTTATAATAAAAGCAATATTTACACACACAGCAAGTAACGAATAATCTGCCTGCCACGCATTCCCCTATGAATATGTTTATTCACTGAGAAAGGCGTGTGATGCGTGCGTTATCGGTCTGCTCCGTTTCTATCTGTCCGATGGCAGCAAGACAGGATCAGTTTCGGTTTCTTTTTCACCAAGCCCTTTGTTGTGTGGCACTTTTATAGCAATATGTGATTTAATTGCGCGTTCTATAAATTGATACAATAAAATAAACCTCGGGAGTGAAATATAGAGTGGGCAAGGTGGCAGTACACCGTCAACGATGCTAAGCACGCACGTCTTCTTTGCTATACAGATCCTGAGCTGTGTTATCGGAGCGCATGCTGCGGACAACAAAACCTGCTTCGCTGCATCTGAATCGCTGCTTTCGACCGTCGCTCTTCGGAGTGATACAGCGGAACAGCCGATTATCACGGATCAAGTTGTCGACGGAAGCCTTTTCTTCGACACCCAACAGCGCCGCTCGACTATGGTGATGTCATATCCGGATCAAGAATCTACTAAAGGCGGCACATCGTCCTGGTTCGTCAGTGGGCAAGGTGGCAGTACACCGTCAACGATGCTAAGCACGCACGTCTTCTTTGCTATACAGGTTAGTCCTGCGTATCCTGCTTGGAATTATCGTAGCAATGATCCATTTCTTGTGCTGCTGCCTTGCCCGCAGAGATGTAAACAGTTGTTAATAGATTGTGTTCATGCTGTTGCAAACCTATTAGAACTTTGTGGTGATGTAAAAACAAACCCTGGCCCAACTGACACAAACCCTGCTCCATCAGACACACAGCTAATTTTACAGCTTATTGCAGGTCAGCAAGAAATTGCGAAAGGAATACAGGAAGTTAAGGTTGCTCAGACAAGCATGGAACAAAAAATGTCATCTTTCGAAAAGCGAAGAAACATTTGAAACAACTCTGGGAACATTCAAAGAGTTAAAAGAGAAGATGGCTAGGTGCGAGACACAAACTTCTCAGTTGGAAAGGCATGTTATTTTTCTGCAAGGTAAAATAGACTACCTAGAGAACCGAGGCCGTAGAAACAACCTCATTATTCATGGCATGGGAGAACTGCCAGATGAATCTACAGAGAGCTTGCATGACCAACTGATTAATGGTGTGTTTCGAGATAGGCTTGGAATTTCGATAACAGGGGTTGAACGATGCCACAGATTTGGAAGGAAGGTAGCAGATAAGACCCGGCCTGTCATCTTGAAACTGATCGATTTCCGAGAAAAGTTATCTGTATTAAAAAACTGCCGTAAACTGAAGGGTTCAGAAATATTTGTGACCGAGGACTTTTCGCTTAGGGTTCGTGAAATTCGTAGGCATCTTTGGGAGAGTACTGCTGTAAACAGAGCGAATAAAGAAAAAGTTAAACTGATCTACGCTGTGGCAGTTGTAAACGGAAAGGTGTATACATGGGATGAGTCAAATAAAAGAGTGCTAGAACAACAAAACGAAATCAGAGATTGACGTCGTGGCCCTACGCCGGAGGTTCTCGGAATTATAAATGTCAACTGTCGGAGTGTTGTAAATAAGGTGTTAGAGCTTGAGCATTTAATTTCCTTATATTGTCCAAAAATTGTAGTTTTAACTGAAACATGGCTGAATGAAAATATTTTTGATAGTGAGTTTCTTCCGCCGAATTATAATGTTTTTCGCAAAGATAGAGACTGGAGAGGAGGGGGTGTTGCAGTCCTTTATGACAAATCTATTAAGCTTTTGAGAATGGAGGATATTCCTGATGTGGAAGGAATCTTTTGTAAAGCACATTTTCATAACAATGTATATATGTTTGGGGCGGTATACAGGCCTCCAAATGCACCTCTCTCTGTCTTACAGAATGTTAGAGACTATTTAGCAAAACATGTCCAGTCGAATACAAAAGTAATCCTGTGCGGAGATTTTAACCTACCTAATATCGATTGGCCTAATTTTTCGGCCGGTGCTGTTCACAGTAAGCACAACCACGAACTTCTGGACATTGCCTTTACTTTTGATTTTTGTCAAGTTGTAAATGAATTTACTAGAGTACAAGGTGACTCGAAATCAATTTTAGATCTTGTGTTTGTGAATGGCGAAGTTGGAAATAATTATGAGTATGAAGTTGTTGATGGTATCTCAGACCACAGGGCCGTGCTTTTTTCGTTATCTAATATAAATATGCTCACAAAAGTGAAGGAGTCTACTGTTCTAAAGTTGGCACAAGCGGATGACGTTTCCGTTCTTGACTTGTTGGACTTTGAGTTTGATAAATTTCACAGCGTTTCTCTGTCTAGTGGTTGTAGTACCAATTCACAGTGGTTGTATTTTAAAAAACCTTGTTCAGAGCTGTATATCACGCTTTGTTCCTAGTAAAACTAAGAAGATTAACCCTCATAATCCATGGATATCGCGCGACTCGATACATTTGAAGCGCCAAATCAGTCGAGCAAGAAAATCGTATAAAAAGAATGGCTTCTTTGTGATCAAGAACAAAATATCAATGTTGTCGGACAAATTAAAAACTCAAATGTATTCAGACAAGTACAAATACTTTAACGTTACAGTTAGTCAATTTATTAGAACTTCTCCGGAAAAGTTTTGGAGACACATTAAGCCGTCCTCCCCTATCACTAATATGTTTATTAGTGACGGTCTGGTTATGAATGATAATACCGCAATTGCCAACTCATTTAATGATCACTTTAAGTCTGTTTTTACAGATGATAATGGAAGCATGCCAAGCTGTATAAAGCATGAACGTTTGCCTAGTATTTCAGATTTAGTTTTAAGTGAGAGTGGGATTTTGAATATGTTACTGAACCTAAACGAAAAGAAGTCTATGGGACCCGATTGCTTGCCAAATGCATTTTTTAGGCGGTACGCTGAGTGGATATCTAAGTATTTATTTATCATTTATAAAAAATCTTTGTCTGAAGGCTCCCTCCCAAAGGACTGAAAAACGGCCAAAATTAGACCATTACATAAAACAGGGAACAAACAACTCGTCGCCAACTATAGACCAATTTCGCTTACTTGTACGTCCTGTAAGCTACTCGAACATATTATTCATAACCATATTTTTGAATTTCTTGCAGAGAATGCCGTTCTTACACAAAAACAGCAAGGTTTCAGGCGTGGTTATTCCACAACCACGCAGTTAGTAGAAATGACACATGACTTTGCATCCTCCATAAATAAAGGAAATCAGATTGATGTTATTTTTTTTTTAGATTTTGCGAAGGCCTTTGATAAGGTCTCGCATAACAAGTTAGCAACCAAATTACGCGAAATTTTTGAAAATGATCAACTTGTAAATTGGATCGTGGAATACCTTTCTTATAGACAGCAATACGTAGATTTTAACAATACTTCGTCGTATAAGGTGACTGTAGACTCGGGGGTTCCGCAAGGATCAGTTCTGGGACCTCTTTTATTTTTGTTATTCATTAATGACATTGTGATTAATATTTCTGTTAAACTGAGATTGTATGCTGATGATTGTGTAGTTTATTACGAAGTAAATGATTCTAGTGATCAATATAGGTTAAACAAAGACTTGGATTTGATTTATAAATGGTGTAGCTCTTGGCAGATGTGCATAAATTATGAGAAAAGTGTTTTTATGTCAGTAACTCACAAAAAGAAGCCCCTCCAGTTTAAATATAATGTAGGAAACCACAGCCTAGTAGAGGTTTCAGAATATAAGTATCTAGGCATTTGGATAACCAACCGTCTCAGCTGGAATAAGCATATTGATTATGTTACTTCGAATACTCTTCGTAAACTCTTCTTTTTGAAAAGAACTCTAAAATACTCCACCTCCGACACGAGATGACTAGCTTATAAAACTATCATTCGGCCTATGTTAGAATACGGTAACGTCATATGGGACCCATTTACAAAATTAAATTTGACAAAACTAGAAAGAATTCAGAACAAAGCCACTAGGTTCATATTTAATTCATATGGGAGGACATCAGTACAAAATCTTGCCCAAAGAGCTGGCCTCCAGCCGATCACTGAAAGAAATCGGGTGTGCAGATTAAAATTTTTGTATCAGATTATTCATGGGTATTATAAAATTAATGTGCAAGATTATATAACTTTTTCACAGGGCTATTCTACGAGACAAAGACATAGTTTTTCCATAGTTCCATTCATGCCTCGTAATAATTGTTTTAAATATTCGTTTTTTCCACGGACCGTGGTGGAGTGGAACGAGCTTCCCCAGGAGACAATTGAGCAGGGATCTCTTGATTTGTTTGCCGCGCGTTTAGTATAATAATTTTTTTCTGTCTGTTGCTGTGTGGCGGAGGATGTGAGTGCCTGTACAGTTGACTTTGTGTATTGTGTTTCATTATGCTTGTACCACGCCTGCTATGATCTCCATGTGAGATTAGCAGTATTACTAAATAAATAAATAAAATATAAAATAAATCTCGAGAGAGTTATCTAATATAGATGTCTGAAAAACTAGGTGCGAGCAGAACATTGCATCGCCATTGACCACAACTCCTGCCACTCCCGCGCAGTCAAAACTAGGGGTGTCGCGAACCGGCCGAGGTTCGAGTTCGACCAAGTTCGACTTTTTCGAACTTTTAGTGGAAAATTCGACGAACCTTGTATCGAGGTTCGACCCGTGTGCGCATGCGCGACAGGCTAGCCAGTTGGCTTCGGATTGGATGGTGATGGCTAAGAGATGAATTAAGGACAGCGCTGATTGGTTATTTCAGTTAATACAGTACAAAAAATTAAGTTATTAACTTGTTCAGTGATTAGAATTAGTTTCTTTTAATTTACAACTGTTCATAAAATAAAATAACCCTTTGCATAAAAAAAAACATTATCCAGACCTAGACATGCTTGTATCAAGGTCTGGCCACACTGTCCACAAAGTCGAACCGGTCGAATCTGGTGAGAAGGTCGAAGGTTCGTCGAACCGGTTCGACCCAGTCGAACCCCGAAAGTTCGACCTAAAAATCCGGTTCGACAAAAGTTCGCGACACCCCTAGTCAAAACTAGGGGTGTCGCGAACCTGCCCAGGTTCGATTTCGATCAAGTTCGACTTTTTCGAACCTTCAATGTGATGTTGGACAAAGGATCGACTGAAGTTCACCTTTTGTGTGCATACGCGAAAATTAAAAAAAAGAACACTTGTTGATTTTATTTGGCAGAGGAAAAGTGCAATATCTGTTGGGTTTATTGGCATCACTGGTTCACATTAATAACTAATGAAAGCGTTAAAAGTGCATATTTTCGCTTTTATATGGTGTAAACATTGGTCCCCATTTTAGGAAATATAAAATGAAGTACTTTCTAAATTATTTGTTTCCCAAAAGTTGAAATATTCATCTAGCAGCCGGGCAACACTGTCCATAAGTCGAACTTCGAATTTTAGTGAAATTTCGCAGGTTTCCTGTGAAAGGGTCTTTCTACGTTTAACAGTTAATTTTCCTACATGACAATTTGTAATGAGTGCATTACTAGTAGTATCTTTAGCCTGCGGCAGCCCAGTAAAATGCAGCTGCATTGATTTATTTTAAAAAGGCAATAAAACCTGCTGTTACCTTTGCAATTTGTTTTTTACTAGACAGATATTCGATATTCGATTCGATATTCGAAGCCCGTTTTTTGTCTTATTCGTATTCGATTCGTATTCGAAAATTTTAATATTCGCACACCCCTAAAATAAACCGACCTGACCCGCCAGTTTGGCTACGCCACCGCTGCCGCAACGCATCGAGAAAACTTTAGTCCTTCTGCACGAGCGACAACCTCGAGGCAGGAGCTCTGCGCGTGAAGAACACGAGGTGTCACGACCTCTCTCGGGCGTTGCCGCATGCAACCTCTGAACTAAAAAATGGGGGGGGGGGGGGGGGGGGATATTTATACAGCGTGTAGTTGGTCAGCCATTTAAAGTTGCGACGAGTCACTCGCTGTAGATGTGAAATTTAGCCAGTGCAGTACAACCGCTAGCCTGGGGTCTTTAACGTGCACCACGCAGTAGTGATACACAACCGCACGCCGATACGATGCTCATCCAGATCGAAACGGGCAGGGGTGGGGATTGAACCCAGGATCCCTGGGTTCTGCAGCGCGAGCTTTCGCTCCACGTGCTCCGAGCTGGTGCGCGCTAGCCCACTCGGCCACCGGTCCCCCCCTCTGAACTAAAGTTATGACGGCTTCGCGCATATGCTGAACGCTTGGTGAGATCGGTATATTGAGAACGTCACAAGATTTATTAGCATTGTTGACACCGTGATGTCACATGACATCACGACTCCCCCGTGCGAGTCACGTGACACCGTGACGTACTCGATCGTCATGAGCCCGAGTCGAGTACTCGGGTTCATGACAATCAGCATCGCCAGACATTGGGGTAATGTCTCGTGTTGAATCAAAGATGAGAATAGCCGAAGTTTAACAATGTCTAGAGCTCAACCCATGCTTTATTCTTTGCCAACCGCATAGCATGACTCTCATGAACACTGACGGTATATAATTAGCGTCAGATCACGTGGCCACTTGACCTAGTTAGTTGAGGAGGGGAATGCTGTTTCTTTCCTTTGTTTTTCCTGTGTCTGCCATTGAACGGAGAGGAAAACTAATGTATGTTTTTCGGAAAGCTATCAACGTATTTACTAAAAGTTAAAAAATTGTTGCACTACTCATTTTACATGTACACATACATCATTGAGGCACCCAAACGTGTTTTTGTTGTTGCTGATCTGTCTCCCCGAGAATATGAACATTGAAAGAACTAAATGTGACTTATTAATCGGACGATAAATAGAACTATACAAATGTACGAAAGAAATGCTTGAAAAGAATGATCCAGAAGGACTGCCGAATGTTGAGAGCCTCTTTAATTCTCGCAGGAGTGTCGTTATAAAGTTATTTCCCAAGCTTTGACCACCCCCGTATTTTGTTCTAACCTCACAGTTTTTGGGGGAAAAATAAAATAGATGCAGTATTGCTGTTCACAATTGACACAAATATAATTGTCGAATTCACACCCTCAAACGGAGTAGGGAGTTTCACAGGAATGAAGGTGTTCTGTAAAAGAGCATCGAAACAAGAAAAAAAGAGGGAAAGGGGGTTGGGGGGGGGGGGTTCTAAAAATTCCTCTGCTCCGCATCTTTGGCAGAGATCAGAAAGCGTCGTCCCGGGAACTACTTGGTTTGCAAAAACACTTTTGCCAGAAAGCACGTTATCATCGTGCCCGACCCTTGCGCCGTTCCTCAGCACGCTGCAAGAACCAAGAATAATTTGTCTCTCGAATACATGGCTTGCACTGAGCGCGAACCTTCTGCAGTGTGTATTTTGCACCACCGGATTTGATTTTCTCAGCAATAACAAATCGCAATGACCACCAGAATATAATGCGATGACGTCACGTGCAAACCATGTTAAACAGTTAAGTTTTTTGGTGAAATGCGATGCTCTCAACACTGGCAAAAAGTGTATTTGAAAATTGTAAATTTGTGCAGTATATATAACAGTCTCGCGATGATCCGCGGCTGCCTAATAAGATGTTAGAGTGCGCATGACTGAGAAAGCAGAGTTGTAAAGTGAGAGCCCCAAACAATTGTGCACGTAAAACCAAATATAACATTAGCCTCCATAGACAGTCTTTTGTGAAGGTTCAAGCTCGTACAAGCCAATGTCCAAATGTGATTTGTTTTAGAAATATATTGTTTGCCATTCGAGCTATTCATGTGTAATTAGGAATATCATTGCATGTATCATATCTATGTATATACTCTTGCAGTAAGGCGTTGTGTATGGAATTATATAGAAGAATGCCATTTATTATCTCTCTGCACATTTCGTGCATTTGCCTTCAGATCTAGTATGTGAGCACACAGTCCTTTCGGGAATGCCCCGCGACCCGGTGTTTCACACCGCCAAACAACGAACAAAAAAGCACGTTTCCGTGGACTCAACAGATGACGTATTTTCGAGTATCGTTCTCCCCTGTCAGTCTCAATCGGTTATGTAAACTTCCTGCAGTCAAATTTATTGTGTCTGTGGGCTGGAAAAAAAAAAAAAAGTACAAAGGGGTGCGTGGCGGAACTATGACGATTGTGCACGTAGACCGTCAGAAAGTTACCAATTAAGTAGCTGTGATGTCGTGTAGAGTATGAAATAGTATTATTAGCAAGTGTGATACTTATTTGCAAATTTAATTTACTGGCATCTTGTCAAGAACATCAACAGCCAAGCTAGCCGAAAATGTTCACTTGAGTACGCGCTATAATAGGCCAGATTCGATCTGAGTACGAAGGTAGGTATAAATGAGTGACCAATTTGAATCACTCTTCTGCATGATTATTCGCCTGCATCCGCGTGCTGAGTTTAAACAATTTTGGCCATGAAAACAAGCGTTCTGATTGCCGATCAGTGTTTCTATAAACGGTAGACTGCAAGGGCTTGTCCTAAAACTTTCGTGACATTGTAAAAATATGATTGCTTTTAGTTCAGTTGTCGTCATATATATTGTAAAACGTATTTCGTAAATTAGATTTCAAGATAGATATGACGAGGAGGTACCACTCCCATGATTGCGTGCACTGAAATTGATTTTTAAGTTCAACATCACAAGTAAAATTCAACTTTTAATACTGCCACGCAAAGTTGTACCAATTACGGGTCTTTTAGGCGACATACCAGACTTCGTGATAACCTATCGATTCAGGTAAAATATATGCGACTGAGGTAAACAACTAGATCTTGAGCGTTTAAGCATGACCTGCAGTTGTATGTTAATCTAGCTTTTCTTTTACTGTTTCGTCGAAAGTAAATAGATATTTTTTTTTTTTTAATTTTGGGTTTGTGAAATAAAAGTGGATTGTACGAATGATAAGGAGCTGGTAGGATTATTCGTTTCACGGTGGAAAAAGTGCTTATTGCTAAAACAGCGCGGAAAAAAATGGTCTCAATTTGGCGGTTCAAACCGGTTCGAACCGTTATTTTTTGCTCCCCGGAACTGAACCGGAACTGAGCCGAAAGCCGTGAACCCGAACCCGAACCGAACTGATATAAATTTCGGTTCGACACTCTGCTACACAACCAGCGACGACACAGCATCATTATTGAACAGTCAGCAACCCTAAATCCCGTTCGTAGCTAGCAGGCCTAAAAGGCTGATTCATGTGTTTGCAACGGTTGCGTTTGCACGCTACTGAAACGACAGAAGCGACCAAAACACCGGAACAACCTTGACTCATGGATTGCTTCGCGAAGGTATACCCCTTGCATCGCTTGCCACGCTGCGTACGGCGAACACTTGTCTTGGTGACTCGGTCGTTGTGGTCGTTACGGTTGCATGCGAACGCGACTGACGCAAATCTGTGAACCAGCCGTAAGGTGATAGGAGAAGAGCTATAATTCCATCTTTGTAGTCCACAGCATTCCGGAATCTTTCCAGCGAACGGCATCTTAGGAAGCAAAGGCGCAAAAGAACGACGACAAAACAGGAGATAAACGAGACAGACAAAGGGAGAGTGATGATGTACGACCTTGTTATTTTGTACCCTACTTCTTCGCGATAAATAAGTAAAATAGTACCACAGGAGAGAACATTCGTGAAATCATCATATCATGAGTCACTAACTTGCCCAAGCCTACATTTGAACGGCACCGACCCACATCATCAGCACTGAGTGTTTTGCGAATCGGACAAGGCACCATACAACAATCTTTAAATACGCTATGCAAGAGGTTCACAACAACTGCTAGAACATCACAAAAAAGCAGGGAATGGGAATGAAAGGACTTGGAGACAGCAGCAAAAAGCGCAGGGAAAGAAAGAGCTGTACAAGAGCAAAGAGCAAGAAAGCGCACGCGCCTATGTTGCTTCAGCAATAGCTAACCCGCCGGTGACCCGCTGAAAAGCTGGGAATTGCAGTTGTGAAAGCGGTTTTACACTTTGTTTATTTATTTATTTATTTATTTATTTATTTCCATACCTTAAGGACCCCTTGCGGGGTATTACATAAGGGGTGGGCATGGTGGTCGTGTAATATATAATAAACAAATGCAAGTAGATAATACAAAATAAACAGTGTAACAAATAGACACTCAAAAAGGACTTGCAAATTATACAATACAAATACAAATTAAACAGCAAACGCACACAAAAACCCCGAAGCTAACAGTGCGCAGGTACTATAAATTATTCCAGTCCGTATAGGTATAGAACAGGGGCGTGGCCAGGGTGAGGGCTTATTGGGCTCCAGCCACACCCCCCCCCCCCCCTCCCCCGGAATCCAGCCGAACCTATAATATACACATGCATTTTGACCCCCCCCCCCTCCCCCTTTCCGCACCCCAAGTGATGGACATCCCAGGCACCTGAGCGCCCCCCTCCCCGAAAAAAATTCCTGGCTACGCCACTGGTACAAAAGTAAGTTGTACGTCACTTACAGCTCAGTGGAAACGTCCTCGTACCAGCTGCGTCATTTTAAAAGGACACCCTATATCAGAACTAATTACAGAACACAAAGTCTGCAATTTCAAATAATTAACTTACTAAACAACTGGCCGGACATGAATTATACACAATCTTTTCCTCTACTTAAAACATGTTGCAAAATACTGCTGGTGGGCAGTGATATTGCCTTTCAATAAAACAAAACACCTCCGGCAAGCACGTGGTCACGTGGTCGCGAGCGGGTGAGTTCTCGCTGCTCACTGATGGCTCTAGAGAGAGAGCTTCACCGGAACCCCGCGCGTCCTCCTTTCACGTCACAGCGCACGTGACTCGGAAGACAGTGAAGGAGTTGGGAGGTGCCGAATACCTCCATCTTTGTCAACTTTTAAAATAAAAACTAGGATATGCAGTCAAAAGCGTTTTCTTTTTGTTCTTTACTTCAGAAAGGTCGAGACACCAACTCCCAAATTATTTAAGCAAAGCACTGAAATTGCTGCACAACTCCTTTAAGTTTTTTTTTTTTTTTTTTAGAGCGACCACTTACTGGTTACAAGTTACAACGTTCTCCTTCCTGTTTAGGACCTCCTTTCATTTCTTTGCACACTGGTCACGTTGTTGTATTTACCGCTGCACTTGATATTCTCGCCGAATCAAAGCTGCTGAAAAATCAAGTCTTCCCGATGTTACTGACTATCAGCAATATGATTTTCCGTGTAAAGATGGCGCGCAGTGCTGACACAGTAAACCATGGAGAGAGGGGAAGAAGGAGCGGTCAAACACAAAACTCCAAACGCAGCTGCTAGTGTCCAATGAATTTTTTTTTTCCGGATTATGTCCTTAAAATAACGTTATCGACAAATAATTCTAATTGTGCAAGGACAAAAAGATGTTGACAGAGGAAAACGCTACACAAATATTCGTTCCTGTTGCTGCCAAAGAACGCGTGGTCATCGGCCAGTATAGTGAAAGATAACATGCGCATGTGCAATTGCTTTCCAGAAAAGATCCATTGATTGTATTTCAAAATGAAAGAAACTGAAGTATAACAAATTCCTTTAGACATTTCGTTAATCAAACATCTGGGTAATTTCTGAAACCTCCCGGAAGCAAGTTCTACAAGGAGTTTCATTACGTAGACAAGATGAAAGGTCAGCCGCGGGTTGCTCCCAGCGGCGAGCCATCGTCGCTCCTGTCCGGCAATGGCAACAACAACGGCACTTGTTCGTTCGACCTTGGCCGTCACCTTCCCATGCTGGAAAGTGCGTGCTCCGGCTGACCTGGAAACGGCGCCCCCAGGCGCTCTGCCGACCCAGGGAGCGACGACCTCGCCCGAACTGGTTTCCGGAAGCTGCGGCCAGCGGCGCACGGCGATGCCTCTTCCCGTGTCCGGCTAACGCCCAGTCGTCATCCTCGTCGCCGCCAGCCATGCGCCGGCTGGTTCCCCTCGCGTTCTGGCTCCTCTTCCTGCTGCCACCCAGGCACGGGGCTCGAGCCCAGGACACATCCGCCATCCTGTCCGGTGAGTGGCATCGCGCGGACGGACACTTAGGACATCTTTATCGCACGCGTGCGTGTACCGTAACGCACGTGGTGTCCCGTTTAGTGTTTTTGGGGCTGCGATCTTGACGAACTTAGTTTATACAGGATGTCGCTCGTTACTGTCATTGCTTTGTTATCGAATAATTTTCAGCCAATTTATTTCTATAAGTTTAAGAGTGTTTAGAAAAGTCTTCATGTAGCGTACCACGTGTGTTTAATGTTTTGTTGCGTGAATGTGCAATCACTCTGCTGATTCCGGGTGGCTCTTTTTCTGAATCAGGCATCCTTGGCTCGCTCACATCCACCAGCAAGGCTCGAGGATGCCCGGGAGAATGCGTGCACGCCATCACTGCCCTCCTCTGTGACCAAGTTGTCGATGAGATCCAGTGCGGCGCCAGCTACCTCCGTTGCTGCGTGCCCAAGGACTTCAGTCTCGGGGGCACGGCTGTCGAGACGTCGGCACCTCTAGCCGAGGACGAGACCCCGGGTCCGACATTACCATCGACAGTGGACAACGTCACTTCGGTGCCAGAGACCTTCCCGACGACCACGGACGCTCCTCCTGTGACGGACGCCACCCACTCGCCGGTCCAGCGGAATATGTGTCCCGGGGTGTGCGTCGGGAAAGGCTTGTCGCAATACTGCCACCGCGTCCTGACGACGCCCTCGTGCGGTCCTGACGCCGTTTGCTGCACATCCGCCGAGGGTGCCCCGCAAGCAGAGCAGCCGAGCCATCACCAGGAACGTCCGATGGAGCATCAGGCCCATGAGATGGCGGCCGAGGAACCGCCGAGACCCGAGTGCCCCGGATCGTGCGTTTCACCACTGCTGAGCATCCTCTGTGACCAGGTTTCTTCGGCGCACTCCTGCCCCAGTGGTGGGAGCTGCTGCGTCAGCACTGCCGCGGCTACCACCACAGAACCGCCGATGCCCGCGTGCACGGGCCGATGCCTGCCGCCTTTTCTCAGCGGTGTGTGCCAGAAGCCCGCGCAGCTTGTGTTGCGGACTAGCACGTGCCCCAGCGGGACCATCTGCTGCTCGGGTCCTGACCACCGACCTGGCTTTTACGGGCCGCAGAACTCGCCCGTGCACCGTCCTGTAATGCACCAGCATTCGCAGCAGCAGCAACGTCCTTTCGGAGCACTGCTTCCGCCACACGATCGACCCTACCACGGTCCTCATGGCAATGATCAACTCAATGCGGTGATTCCCGTTGAACAGGGACTTCCGCAGTACGGCCACGAGGTTGACCGTCGACGTCCGTCGCACGAGCATCGAGTGCCTCAGCAGCATCAGGAACAGCACCAGGAGCAGCCGAGGCCGGACTTTCCTCCCAGGGAAGTACAGAACAGCTTCCAGGGCGGGCAAAGGCCGGACAAGCCAGGTATGGCGGGACCCAAGAGGCAGCGGCTTCCGCAAAGGCCACACGTCGATCAAGCTGCAGGTGTGTGGCATCCTCTATTTCAACGGGTATAACGGACAGCTTCAGAAACGCAGGACATGTCCTAGCTATTATATTCACGCGTCTTGCTCCGTGATTCGTTCTTCAGAGTTCTTATCGACTAATGCCATTGCGTCATTGGCTGCGGAGCTATAATGATATGCTCAGGTTATGCCCCACCCTGCATTTCTTAAACGGCAAATAACTTCAGTTGGGATCAAAACGTTCGTACGAGTATGTGTGGATGATATTGCGAAGCCCTCATGAGTTTCCCTCACCCGAGTACCGTATCACGACGACCTGAGAATTTCCCTTTTGCCAAGGACGAGTCTACTTTATAGCACACACGCACGACTCCACTGCAAAATTACGGTACCACTCGAACGCTTCTCACCGGAGGTCAGCAAGATGTAATATTGATTCGACCTACAAGATGACTCCTTGAAGCGAGGTCAAATTTTTGTGAAGGTTATGGTTGCAGACACAGATTTTGAGTTTGGTTCCAGTATGAATAAGTAATAAGCTATGTATTTTGTCGTACCCTTGTAACGTATGTTTCAGCATTTGTCGTGGTGGTCGGACAAGATTTGATATTGCTCTAAGTCCGCTGCAGTCGAGCAGTTAGGATGGGTTTTTTGTCATAACTGTGGTCAACACAGTGAACCGCGGGGTCAGAGCGTGTGTCAACGAAAACGTTGTTGACGCAGGCTGTCGAATCGATAGCTTTCCGTGCATGAACCATTCACCTTTGCTGAATAGTACACTCTCATTTATTGTTGGCCGGTCAAAACGACGACTTCATTATTGCAACGTATCAAACAGAAAACACTTATTTTTGTATAGCAATTCAGAGAAATGATTTGCAGGTGAGGAACTGCCCAGATATACGTTATTGGTTGCACACTTTCTTGTGCGTTGTAGAAAGCACGCGTAATGGCTTGCGACTTTATAAGCAACGTAATGAACAGAGACAACCTCAGCGCATAAACTTAAACTGAATGACGTCGGTTACATCCCGCGTTTGTCATACTGCTTTTTATCAGACTTGGATGTAGTTCAACTACTCTACTCAAACTACTGTTAACTACTTTTCCGAGTAACTTTGTAACTTTCAATTACAACTTTATTTGGGTAATTAGTAGTTTAACTACGTTTTTCAGGTAACTTCTACTCAAATTACTAACTACTTTCGAAATGTAGTGCTAATTTTGCTCATCACAAAAGTTTGAGCGCAGAAATGAATAAGACGCCGGCAGATGAAGTGGCATTCCCGAACAAGAAACCCCCTCACATACCGTTCCCATGCACTTATATTCGGCAGCAGTAGAAACTGCATCACAGGCGTCCTTGGGCCAAGGTGGCGACGAGCAGCCAAAACATATCACCGGCGCGCACGAACGCAGGCAGAGATGCTTAACAAGCCTTGGTCGGGTATTGACCTAATCCGGTAATGCACGCTGGTGCCGCGCCTCCAGCTGCAACCGTGAAAGACGGGGACACTCCGAGGGTTGTTGTTGTTTTCATGTTGTCTGCCTTTAGTGAGTTCTGACTCAAGCGGTAGGTTCCACGGGACAGACCACTGCAGTGACCTCGCGGCTGGGCATCTGTTCCCATGGTCGCCTCGTTGTCAGCGCATACTCCCTTGCAAAGCCGGACTCCCCTGCGCACAAACGCAGACAAGGATAATCCGTTCATGGGAGCATGTTCCCGCTTCCAGCTGCAACTGTACGAGCGCCGATGTTTGTTCATGTAACCCTTCGCGTCCTTCCGACCTTCCTCACCAGGGAGACCTCCTCTTTGTTGAAAACGATTTATTGTTTATTTGTCAGGCGTGTGAGGCGCGTCAGGATACCGTAGTCGCCGGCGAGGATTGCGAGTCACCATTCAGAGATCCCTTTGTTTAATCCGGTGTCAGCGGCGAAGTATAATTCGTTTCATCTTCTGTTAAACCAAAATCTTTTTTTCTTCAGTAGCGTAGCACTAGCATTGCAACGAGTCGCGCAGTCGTCCGGATGATCTCATCGTCGTGGCGCGAGACTTGAACCATTGACGGTCAGGTGTACTCGCTCGGCAAACTCTCCGAACGTCGTGGGAATAAAGAGGGGCCAGTCATCACAGTCTCAACTTGCCAAAGAAAAAAGAAAAAAAAAGGAGAAGAGTTTGTTATAGAAGACCCTCTAGCCGAGGCAAACCTCACATGTTTCGTCATGGACACCAAAGATGCCGACAATCGCTTACCCGACGCTGCACAGCCTGTTTCTGAAATTCAAAGCTGCCGTTTCATCAGGCGCGTCGGTGGAACGTCTTTTTAGCTTGGCTTGGGACGTCTTTAGGAGGAAAAGTTGAAAACGCTCCGATAAGAACTTTGAAATTCAATAGCTTCTCCTAGCGAATAAACTATTTTGGTGAAAGCGCAAGCCATAAAAAGACTGCATTTATTTTAGGTTCGCAGGGTTTTTCGCGGATCAGAACTGCTGTTTATTTTGCTACCACAAAAAATATAAAATGTAACTTCGAAAGTAACTTTAAAGTAACTCGCTACTTTTTTACAGTGGTTAGTAGTTTACCCAATTACTACTACAAATGCGTAATTTCTACTCTACTCCAATTACTTTTGGTGGCGATACTCAGTAACTTAACTTAACTACCGTTTTTGAGTAATTTGTACATGTCTGATTTCTATGTCCTGATTCTGAAGTTCTGGTCAGAACATGGTGTCCATGGTGTTCAACTGAGATATTTCACGGCGTAAGAGTTTTGCGACGAAGAAAATAACCGTTTCTCTCGTAACTAATTTTGAAGTTCAGAGAAATATTATAATCTATAGGCGAATTCCATATCTTTGTTCTAAACTGGGCCTATGACTGGGCGTGTATTTCCGGACTCTTGCGTGTATGTACGCAAAGTGCAGTCGTCGAATAAATATCGGGGTGATTTCATCTCAACTCGAGCACGGATTTAGGGTCGAATTTTTAATGTTGACGAAAAAATATATGTTTCGGGGCAATTCCTATAATAAAAGAAGACGCAAACGGCAATTTCGTCGGATTTTTTGTTCTCAAGTTGAGGACCGTTAAAGCGGTCAGGGTGGAAACTGACGTTTCTCCAGCTTATCGGAGGTGCCATATTTCACTCCATCCCTTTTCCCTAGTTTTTACGCTACATCAATATAACTTTTTCGGAACATTCTAGACATAGGCTTTTTTATGCTAATTAAGCGTCTAGGTCATAACATTCTTAATGATTGTTTTTTTATTTGTCAAACCGCCTCTCTGCGGCGATATTTGACGACGTTCAGAAAGCTGTGCTGTGTGACCTAATCAACATATTTTTATGACCTTTATATCCCCGTAAAGTTCAAATTAAGCTCTTTCTTTTGAGTATAATCTCGATATTTAGCAATAAGTATATAATGCGCTACATGTGCCTGAAAAACGAAAATTTCGAAAAACTGGCAAGTTTGGAATCGATTTTCTAAAAACCCCACTTTTTATGTTTTTCATTTTTTATTCCCAGTTAGTTAATATAGTAGTCTATCAGAAACTACCAACAGAAATTGTAATATATTGTTTGTATGGCCGCTATTAAGACTCGAATCTCGTGCTATGAGCGTTTTGAACGGGACTTCGCACAGGCGCTCTGCTAAGCAGAATTTTGGCCTATGTAAGGTTTTCTATTTATCGTTAGCAGTTACCTCAATATCCAACCATAAACATTAATCAAATTTGGATTAGTGTACTTAAGAAAAATTTACTTCGAAGTCTGTATCTACAAGTGCGGGCACAGCGCTTCCTCCCAATACGAGGGAATGCAGATCGTTAGAGAATTCCTCTGGGGCCTTTTGCTTTCGGCTTTGAGTTTGAAATACCGAACTTGACATGTAATTGTCATATTTTCTTATTTCAAACAAATATGCAGTGCATATACATATGTGCGATTTAGTATCTGACGCTTAGGAAGTACGGTTTATTTTGTGCGCGTACGGACTCTTTCGTAAAATAACCAGCATTTCGTAGCGTGTGAGGCTTCCAACGTGTTAGTCATGTGTTTAGGTTTCATTTCTATTTTCAGTGATTCATGCCGGGTTACGTAGACTTTTCCCTCTTGACTTAAGTTTGTCCGGGAGTCTAGATGCTACGTATCTTCTCCGTCAATACAATCACGCCAGTGCCAAGTAAATAATTATTGTTAGGATAAATATTGTTGCTTCCCTGGATTTTACGCTCAGATATTGAGGTAAGTACTAACATTAAATAGAAAACCTTACAAAGGTCAAAATTCTGCTCAGCTGAGCGTCTACGCTTAGCCACTCTCCGTGTCGGGCGCGAGTGAAGCCACCGGAAGTTCAATGCTTGTCCCGGAAGTCGAGTGTCTGCTGGGTTTTATAGTGCATTTAGTTTGATTCACGCATTCTTTAATTTTTAC
Organism: Ixodes persulcatus; assembly: GCA_013358835.2. Lineage (NCBI taxonomy): Eukaryota > Metazoa > Arthropoda > Arachnida > Ixodida > Ixodidae > Ixodes > Ixodes persulcatus. The sequence goes on along the minus strand of JABSTQ010001594.1, from coordinate 182,174 downwards.
GTGCGTTTTAATAATCCCTTGTAATATTCAATCTTGAGAATGAGGCGTTTGAACGTGGGGCATGTACACTTAATTAACTAGAATCTAGAAATTCCCACACATCAAATGGCTTCCGAGAAGACTTCTCGGGCCTGCATCAGCTGTTATTGCGCAGCAGGCAGGCTCTCTTGATATAACAAAAGCAAATCAAGCGCCTTGGACACTGTTTGGACCACCGCTCGTAAGAGTGGGAAAGCCTGTCAAGCGCTCATTTTCGGGACAAGCCGCTTGCTTCCGGTGGCTTCATACCTTGCTCAATGCGCCATCTAGTTCTCCAGTGGAGATCATTGTTAGCGGCTCAATGACAGTTGGCGCCGCCATGTAACTCCGGCCGATTGCGATTGAGTCAACTGTCATTGGCCTAATTACAATTAAGAGCCCTAGTGTAACAAGGATATTAAAGTTTCGGCACTCTGTTCTTCAAAATTGTTGTGGGCGCCACCATCTTAGTGTTTAGTACAGGGCAGATGCAGCTGCCGATCGTCACGACTAAAAAAAGCGTCTTTTTCAGTATTAGATTCGGTGTTAGGAAGCTCATGTAATATTGCTTTGCTCTGTCGCGAACTGTTTAAACATTTCTTTAGGACAAAAGTCGTTTTCTGTGATTTTAGATAAAGCTTCAGAAAACCGGCCACAATTATCATAAGCACCAAGATAAGTGTAGTTATTATGAATGTTGCTTATTTAGTGGCTCTAATTTTGACGATGTAAAAGGAACCTGGCGAGCGCTCGCTGCTACGTGCTTAACCACAAAGCAGAAATGAAATGACACGGATTTGGCTGCAAACGAGGACTTTCTTGTCAAAAGTCTGTTGGTCTATGAAAGGGACATTATAAACCTTTCCGGGAAACAGCTTCAGGCCGGTGTCATTTTCAGCGTTCGTGCGTATTGCGCGTGATTTGCTCGCTTTCCGAAACGACAACATGCGCGTGCTCGACTACCCTTTCAAAAGTTATCAATGAGTTTCAATTGAGTTTCTAATGTATTCTATTCGCGGCGAGAAGTTTGGGTATCGCCGCCTGGTGTAATATTTCACAAACCCAGAGTGAGGATACTTCTACTTCGTTTGCTGGTGCAAGCACGTGCAATGCCAAGCTTTTATGCTCTATGAAAATTAAAACATAACCGCGTGGGTAGCACGTCCCCTACCCATAGTGAGGAAAACAGAAGCGCCCCTAGCGAGCTTCTCACCGCGAAGGAGAATACATCAAAAACTCAATTGAAACTCATTGACAATTTTTGTAAGGGTCTGGAGATACCACGCTTGGCTGTGGATTTGTTAACATTGGAATTGTGTATAGTGGCCACCGGTTAATCCGCGTAATTCCGTACAAAAATTTGTGGCGGTCAAGGAGATGTTCACTGTGAATCTTCACAACGACACGTACAGGTCACGGTAGGCCCAGCGGAGGGTTCCAGTCAGACGGACATGGGGTCGCTCCTTCGCCGCATCGGCCCAACCCGGGCAACGGCTCCAGTCAGTCCGTGCCCAGTCCTTTTCCACCGAACGCCCGCCCGCTTCCGGAACTGCAACAGTCGTCTTCGAGCCTCGAGATGCCCCTCTGTCCGGGGAACTGCATTTCGGGCTTTCTGCGGTTCGCGTGCTTCGGAGAGAACGCTGTACATCCGGGACTACAGTGCCCCCAAGAGGGTCTGGTGTGCTGTGCGCCTGTGGCCCAAGTGCAGCGAATGGCACTTTCCGCCCAGGCAGCGAAGCCTCAGCAACACCAGCCACCTCAGGAGCGCCCACAACTCCAAGTGCGCCCTCAACCCCAAGAACGCCCCCAACACCAAGAACGACCTCAACATCAAGACCGTCCTCAACATCAAGAGCGCCCTCAGCACCAAGAACGACCTCAACACCAGGAGCGCCCTCAACATCAAGAACGCCCTCTAGTCCAGGAGCGCCCTCAGCTTCAGGAGAACCCTCTACTGCAGGAGCGTCCTCAGCCTCAAGAGCATCCACAGCCACAGCAACAGCCTCAGCTTCAGCAGCGCCCACATATTCAGCAGCGCCCCAAACTTCAGCAGCACCCGCATTTGCAGAAGCTCGACCACCCGCCCGAGGTCGTTCCGGTAACTACAGCTGCTCCTCGGACCACCACAAGTGAGTGCTTTCTGTTCTAAACCCTTGCAATCCGCCGTTGTGTTTTAAACTCTGGCGTGACCTGGTTGATTCACCTAATGACGTTTTTTGTCGATGTAAGCTTGATGTTCAGTAATGTTGACCCCGATACATTGACTATCATTGATTTTGTTGCTTTTCGCCCGTTAACTAGTTTAATCTTTACGAGAGACATTGTACTTGGTCGGGAAGTTGACTGCGTACGTTTTATTTATTTTTTATGTATTTTATTGCTTAGCTTTGGTTGCACCAAATTTTTTATTGAAGTATGTATGCTTTATTTACAGGATGTTGATCTGCAATATTGTGAATGGTCATATCCGCCGCTTATACATGATAACTAATTATGTAATTAAGCAAGAATACATTTTTTTGGGGGGAAACCGCCACAAAAAATTAAAGCCATATTCAATTTCAAATTTTCGTGACATGTTATGAACCTCCAAAGCCGACACGGCACATCTACCCAGTGGCCGTGTAGGCTGGCACGTGTCTTTTTGGTAGAACGCGTTGCTGGCAGCCTGGCACATTGCGTGTCTGTAACTCACAAGTGAAGAGGTGAAGTTTAAAAAGCGGCTGTGCTGAATCCTCCGTAGAATACGGGTTATTTATTAAAGGGGCCGTGCAATGATAATGGGTTGAAGTGTTTTTCGCCTTACGCTACTTTACTGGCGCTATACTCCCTTCACCCCTAAACTGACAGCCCAGTAGAAGCTACGTGCTCGTTGGACAAATCGGTCGTCGATCGATTACCACGTGTTGACGCTCCCGCCCCCTACCTACGCGCAGAGAGCCTTTATTACAGAGAGTTTCCAACTGTGGATTATGATCCTTGTAGTACAAGCTGCTGGGATGTACCGAAAGCGTTGGTCGTCTGCTATTGTCTCAGCCTTTCCGCACGCTTTCCTCCTCGCTACGCGACAAAGCAGCGCATGCGCACTTACGACCAATCTCCGCAGGAGGCGTCCGCCATTCAATTACAAACGCTCCCCATAGTTTGAGATGGACTTTCTCTACAATCTAGGCTCTCTACCCCCGCGCAGAGGGCTGGGTCACGTGATGAAAGGAGGCGGTTGATAGGTACGACAAGCCCGTAGTTCCCACCGCCCCGTCAACTTACGGGTGAACGGAGTAGAGTGGGAACAAAGTATGTTCGTTCTAGGGTGCCTTCATGTGCGCTTCGCTTAGGGAACACTGTACTTAGAGTGATGGCATCTCACCATTTTGTCCCTCACGTTTATTTTTCTTTTTTGTTCAGAAGCGCGTGAAAGAGCGCGTCTCTGCACGCGTTTGTAGCATTGACTGTGCTATGGTGACATTTTGTTTTCGTCGATTTCTTTTTATTTCCCCCGTGAGCGCGCGCTGTCGGCATCGGGTACTACAAAGGGCGGCATCACTCTAAACAGAAGGACATTGAGGCACCCTAGTTCGTACGCGACGCCACGGATCAAGAAGCTTCTGGATCACGGTGGAATTTCAGGGAGAAAAGCAAACTTCCTCTTCCAGTCTTTCCTTCGCAAAACCTGATGACGTAGTCGTGAGTTGCATTGTTGGCGTGGAGCACTCGTGGTGACGACATTTAAAGGCGACTCATACAGCGGACACGAGCACTGCGTGAGCTTTTGATTTGGGCTCGTGACAATCGATGGCTCGACGAACATTCGGATAGTGGCTTGAGTCCAATGGCTGAAACGACGGGAATAGCCGAACCCTAACAATGGCTTGAAGTCAGCTCGTGCCCTGTGCTTTGCCAACCCGAACTTCTGGCTATGTAGAACATTGGAGGCATATAACTCGTTACAGATTGCGTGGCCACTTGTTCTGGCAGCGTTAAGGGAGTGAACGCTGCTTGTTTTTCTAGAAGAATTTCTGCGACTGACGTGGCGTGGAGAACAAAAAAACACTAACGTTTTTCTTCAAGCAATAAACGTCAAGGAGTAAACCTAAGTGGTATTTAATAAAAGTACGAAAATTGTTTCCCCATCCCTTTGAGTAATATCAAAGTTAAAGCCACTAAATCAGCTACGCTCAGATTATCGGCACTCCGTTCCCCGATCTGCTAGTGGACTTCGCCATCTTGGTGCCTATAGTGCAGAGCAGACGCAACTATTGATCGTCACAATTCAAAAATACGACTTCCTCAGCTTCAGATGCCTTATTAGGAAGCTCAGGTGATATTGTTTTGCTTTGTTACGAACTGTCTTGACATTTCTGGGGGACGGAAAACCATTTCCTGCGATTTCAGATAAAGCTTCAGATAATTGACAACCATGGTTTTAAGCACCAAGATGGTTGAAGTGTCATTACTCTGAGGCGTAGCTTATTTGGTGGCTCTAGTCCAACTGATGCATGAAGCACACGAACAAATGCGGCTTCTGGTGACCATTAGTGACAATAAAAAAAAGAATAAAGACGATTTTAGAAAGTTGGGACATTCGGTGTGTCCAGAAGAATCGTAAAGTCACCGGGAGGAGAAGGTTTCATGCGTCCTTCGCGTAGAGATATTCCGACTAGCACATACCGTACACGACTGTGAAACAACCTTATTATCTCAACAAATACAAAATATAAGAGTATATATAAGAATAATAAAAGTTGAAAACACCTCGATTGATACTCCACAATTTTTAAAATGCAAGGAGCCCTCGCAGAGCACGTCTGCAGCTGGTAAATTATCGATGCTCAGTGTCACTTTACTTGACCAAAAGCCAGTCCCGAATCTTCCAAATATTATGGAGCGTTACGATACTACGTGCATTAATGCCTGAGAAATTCCCCGCAGAACAGAAGAAGGATACTCATCTGTCTAAAACTATGCGGAGTACGAAAAATATTCAGCTTCGTACGGTTGGTTCCACACAGGGCGACGACATCAAGCGCCCAAAATACGAGGTAGCAGGACAGGAGAACGGGAAGTTGGACTCAGCAGTAGGAAAAGTGCACACAACAGCCTCAAAGAAACAATCAGTATAATCGATAATCGATCAATCATCGATCGATTGATCACCCTTCTAATATTAGACTATCTGTATTTGCGCAAAGGGTTCACGTGAGGCGCGGATGCGGTGCACGGTCACGTGGTGCTGGGACGTTACACGATGGCGCTGCTAAAGGGGTATTCACACGAGGGAGAAATCCCGGGGATTTCTCCCCGGCACGCGCGCCTCGCGAGATGAAAACGCGAGGCTTTTGCGCATCCCAGAGCCTGACGTTTTCGTCGTGGGATGCGCGTGCCGGGGAGAAATCCCCGGGATTTCTCTCTCGTGTGAATACCCCTTAAACGGACGGACATGCGATGTCATGTCTGCTTTATGTTGGCTCTATCACGTGATCCTGTGACGTCACGCTACAACCCCGAATGTCACGTGACGTCTTGGCCAGACACGCTAGAAAAAGAATGAACGTAACAAAATGTTCGACATGTCGTACAACCCATCGGACTTTTTTTTTTTTCCTTCTTTCATTTGTGCGTTTTTAGTTCTACGCTTGCGCCAACGAAAATGCTTTTTTTTTTCCTTTATTGCATGAAAACATCGATGATGCATTCGCGTATTGCCTCGCACGTATCACAATGATTAGCTTCATAAGTGCTGCGCGTGGAAGTAAAGTATATACCTGACCCTGGGCTGAAGCTCCCTTAAGAACGAAGCCAGCGCATTCATTTTCTCGCAGAGCATGCGTTGAGAGCCCTTTGAGCATGAACAGCAGCGAATAATGAGGCACCGATAACGTTGGGACTCAAACACGCAAGCCATGCATGGATCCTCAGCACATGATCCTCATGTGCACCGTATATTAGCCCCCGCTAGGTCACTGCAGAAAAGTAGACTGAGTCCCTGCTCATAGAAATGTCGGCCTAGACTCTCTACTTTCTTCCTTTTCACGCAAAGTAGCAAACCAGCACTCACAAGCAGGTTGACCTCTTTGCTTTCCTGTAAATAAACATACCTCTCTCTCTAGATTCGGGTAAATTCAGTAGGCTCGACCTTTTTTTGCAAGACCTCTCAGAAGCGCCCGCCTGTATAGTTTTCTGTCAAGAGTCAAGAGCTCTTTCGAGTGTGTGTTGGTGAAGTGCGCAAGCACCAGCTGCCGTAAAAAAATATTTATTGCTGCCCAGTAGCCCCCCCCCCCCCCTTTTAAAAAAATAATAATAATAAAAATATTAACACTCGAAGACGACCCGAGGCGGCAGTGCGACGTGATTTGCTATTCAAAGTACTTCGCATCAAGTTGTTTTCACTTCGGGAAGAGTCAATGCCAGTATGGAAATTATACGCAGCGAATGTCACGAGTAAGATGCCGACACACGGCATTACGAGTGACAGCTTGTTCCTTACGCACGTGTTCTTGGACACGTACTTCGCTGCAGGGTAAAAACTAACCAGCTTACGTACGTGGCAATTTTTGTTGTTCGTAATACATATAAAACGCATAATGCGGGCGTTGATGCAAAGTTTTAGAGTATATTTGATATAATGCGTTTATCCGTATATTTGTGAAGTGTCAGGGTCGAAGCAAGATAGTTGTTAACGCGAGATCACGTGTTCTAAACAAACTGTCTAACAAACCATTCAATTTTTTTTTTTTTTAGAAGCGAGGAAGTAATCTGGTTAACGAATGTTGCAACACTCTATTTTTTCGTTTAGAGCAAGGGCAAGGTGTTAGAAAATCTATAACTAATCTGTTGTTTTTTTTTTGCTTTCATTTTTAAACTACGTCAACACGTTCGTCGATGATATTCACAGACTGTGTTGTCCAAAGTAAATCCTTTTGCTTTTCCGTCGTTATTACCTTAAAAAGTAAGCCACATGCTATCTTTTATAAGTCGGATGTTGTATATATTAGTGGAAACTAGTTACTCGAACCCGAAGCATGAAATTAATTTTTATTTGCGTCTGCGAAATAAAAAACAACACTACCTTATTTGCCGAGAAACTGAGGGAGAGGAGGAGTCGAGAAGGGGCGGGGACTTTAGAACGCCGAGCACTGGTTCGAATGGTTAGTGGGCAGACGTAAATCTAGCCGTCTTCGTCTCCACTGCACTCGTCGAAGGCTTTGGAAGGCGGAACGCCGGCGTCCGGCGTTTGGCACTCGCGTTCGAACGCCTTCGACGGGTGCTCTTTTAGACTAACCATTCGAACCAGTGCTCGGCGTTCTACCGTCCCCACCCCTTCTCAACTCCTCCTCTCCCTCAGTTTCTGGGTGCATACAGTCGATGCTTGTAGAAGTCGGTGAAAGCTGTCACTGAGGGTAAACATACCATGCAGCTTTTTTTTTTATCTCACTGAACGTAGGGTGAGTTCCTAGTTCTACGTATATTTTATTAAAAGAAACCTCCACGTGTCGCGCTAAAAAAAGAAATATTTCAAATCTTTGCCATTCATGTGTTTCTCTTCCCTTACTCCTTCACCTAGGTGAGTCTCGTAGTATATGCGTAAGAAAAGCTTAAAAAGCCTCTGACACGCAAAAAAAAAATTTTTTTTTTCATGCTAGGCGTTGAAATGGCATATCAGGACATTACAAAAAAATTGTTTCACTATAGAGTTGCGTAGTTTTTTTTATAAAAAATAGAAACACGAGGCCCAATTCAAAGTTCCCGCCGTGCACTGTGACGTAACAGTGTACCGCAAGGTGTCGGGGCGGTCAGAAGGGAGGCATCGACCTATGTCACTAAAAGTGGGTTCACCGAAAGTCACGTGAGTTTCACTCCTCGTGCTCTCCGCAACCGTGCCTAAGACTTTTTTTCTTTTCTTTATTCTGCTCTTCGTACGAGCGATCGTAGAAAATGAAGTTTCAGTTCCACCAGCTCTTTATCCCTGCACCGTTGGTTAGTTTGCGTGCTGTAAAATTTGAGGACGAAGAGTCAGTGGATCGACGTGATGGAGGTCAATAATGAAAGCGTTGCGAGTACAAGCCAGTGTACGAGTGCATGCCGTCAGTCCGATGATACAGGGTTATACTGGGCGCAAAACAAGCTATCAAGTTTTGAAAAAAAAAAAAAAAAATAGAACGCTCGCAGAAATTAGGATTGCTAGCATACGACACGCCCGATCGCATTGCTGAAGGTTGAGACACCGAGGTCGTTGAATCATCGGATACTCTCCAGGCTGAAGATGCCTGCCGTCTAAAGAATACGAACTGGTGAGTGTACCAAGTACAAGTAAACGTTAAGCACAAAGTACGTATTTTGTCTAGAACATGAGTAGAACTTGTTTACTAGGTGCTCATGCGGCCGATGTATGTCTCTCAGAAATGCATGCAGTGTGATCTCTTCTTCAGTTGCTGAAATACCAGGATAGTCCCTCACATAGAACCTTCTAGGCATCTTTTGTAGAAATACGCGGTGCGCATGCGCGGAGTATTTCATGCGCCTGGGTTCGAGAGTATCTAGTTCCAAACAATCCGCCATCTTGCATTTCTCGCCTTTGAGCGGTTTCGTTATGTCGACCTCGGGGCGGAAGATTACGCACGATGGGGACAAAGGTGAGCTTGGGGGAGCCGTATTTAGGTCACATCGCCTCAATGGGTGAACAGGATGTAGCTGACATTTTGGGTGTGGAACGGGTGGGAGAGGCCTTGGGCGCGCGTTGTTTTCCAGTCACCTAGTCTCGAACCGATTCGCGTGTCTAGGTGGCAGCACATATTCGCCAAGAGGTCCATTCACTGACTCCGCTTCTTCTACCTTTACAGTAATATTAAGCGATGAAAAACAAATAAAAGAAACCTTGTCTGCTTGGATCGCTCGTGGAGGTGCGGAGAATAACAAAAATATTAAACAAAAAATATTACACGCGCTCGCGGTAAGCACGAGGAGGGATACAACTCACGTGACTTCCGGCGATGCATCCCTTCTGACCGCCCCGACACCTTGCGGTACACTGTTACGTCACAGTGCACGGCGGGAACTTTGAATTGGGCCTCATATTTCTATTTTTTATAAAAAAACGGCGCAACTCTATAGTGAAACAATTTTTTTTGTAATGTCCTGATATGCCATTTTAACGCCTAGCATGAAAAAAAATTTTTTTTTGGCGTGTCAGAGGCTTTTTAAAGCCGGAGTCACGCTGCTTATGCATTTTATGAAGGACGGTCTGCACACAGATTCAAGCGCGAGTCACCGCGAGATCCGTGCTTCGAATACCGCATGGCAATGAGTTCAAGGAGGAAACTTGGCACGCGGCATTCGAACCAGGGATACTGAAGGTGACTCGTGTTCGCAGTCTGTCTTTTGTTTGATGTATGAGCACTCTGACGCCTGCTTTAGGGAATAACACATCGCATAGGTATTTAAGGAGCGGTGCAACGATATTCAATTGGAATGTTTTTCACTTTACACGAGCTTACTGGCACTAGTGGGACTCAAGGATACTCGCACGCAACGCCACTTGCCAAGAAACTCCTTTGTTGCGGTGTAATTTCAAGGACAAAAGCGATCATTTTTATTCAGTCTCTTCTTTGCAAAATTTGATGACGTAACGTGGGGATCGCAGTACACCCCAATGACGATATTTGAATGATGTTCATAGATTGGATCCGAGCATTGCGTGGGCACTCAATTTTGGCTCGTGATAATTACTAGCTCGAGAAGCATTCGGGTAGTGGCCCGTGTCCAATCGCTGCAACGACGACAATAGCCGAGCCATAACAATGTCTGGAACTCTGCGCGTGTCCTGTGCTTTGCCAACCCCAGCGCGTGGCTATGATCAACATTGGCGGCATATAATCGGCTCCAGATCACGTGGCCGCTTGTTCTGGCTGCGAGTTGAGGGGGTGAACGCTGCTTGGTTTTCTTTAATTTTTTTCTGGGACTTCTATTGCGTGGCGTGAAAAACGAACGCGTGTTTCATAGGTCATTAACGTCAGGGATCCGTTCTAAGCGGTATTTGCGCAAAGTACAAAAATTGTTGCATCGACCCTTTAACCTTCTTGTCTCGTAATTGCAACCCTTCCTACCTAACCCCCCTCCCCCCCCCCCTCCCCCGGTCCCCTTTGAAGCATTTTGAACGTGAGAATGACAGCCAAATAAGCCACCTCAGCCACCTTGCTGTCGCGCAGCCCCTGTTCCTTATCTGCTGGCATAGCGGACCGCCTTTAAGCAAAGATCTGAACAGCGCTTGCTTGCGTGATACCGTGATACTGCTCAGGCGTGAAAGAAACCGCGCGTCATCTCGTCTAATTTAGTTTTTTTCTTTCATTCTTTTATTTTTTGTTTGCGTTTACTTTGTCAGCACCAGAAAAAGAAAAATACGATGACGCGACAAGCTGAATGCAACGATGCATTAAACTATATACCGCAGCCAATGCTACGAGCCATCAAAACCAATCCAGCGCTGTCACCCTGCCACGTGACATCGTGCTTCGACATGCAGTTGTGCCCAACAGAAAGGCCACGTGGCACACGTTTAGCGATGGACTGGCCAAGATTGCTCGTAGCGTCGGCTGCGGTACAACACAAAGTGAAACGGAGTATAAACAAAGTTTCCGCTTTGTGTCTTTTTTTTTTTATGAACTGCGTTGTTGCTGTTGTCATCTAGACTTCGTTTCAGCTTCGGTCCGAGCGCGGCCGATGTTATGAGCCGAAGGACCAATCAAACAGCGAAAGAGGCACAACGTCATTGCGCGCTCTCTGTGGTTCATAGGACCAGCCGGTATTCGCCGTCTCTCTGTGCATGCTCCTCTGCCGGCTAGTCCTATCAAGCACAGAGAGCACGCCATGACGCTGCGCTTTTTGCGCTGTTTGATTGGCCCTTCGGCTCATAACATCGGCCGCGCTCGGACCGAAGCTGAAACGAAGTATAGCCTATGTAGCCGAGTAGTCACACTTCTCTTTGACCAGCGGGCGCGCGCACATTTTTATGCCTCTTCGAGTGCCCATAGAAACACGGGAAAGTGTTGTGAGAATGTTGATGGGCGGCATGACGCAAAGGGATATAGCAACAACAGACGGGGTTACACAGGCTAACGTCAATAGGATTGTGAACGCATTCCAAGAGGAGGAACGTATCGACGATGCACTTCGACATTGCAAGCGACCTGTCCTCCTTTGCTACGGAGAAGGGGCTGTGTGCGATCAACGGAATAGCCTAGCAGACGACGCTCCCACCAGAAAGGGGTTTGTGCGCACGCTCTTAATCTCTCCCGTGACGCCGCATTTTTCCGCGGCACGGCACTGGCCGTCCCGGCGGTCGACGCTCGCGTGATATTATTAAAAAATTGGACGACTGTGCATTTCATTATTAAAGTGCGAGCGTAAACAGGAGCTTCTCCGCGTCCTCGTCTTTGGCATTGGAGGGAACTCCTTATTCTTACGTTCAAGGCTGGAGATGTTTGAACGCAGTGAATGATGTTGTATTTTTTCCCCAGAGTGTGCGTAATGGGAAGATAACGCTTGTAAAGCAGCGAAAGTTTCGAAGATTTTATGCATATGATCAGTCAACAACTCCACCGCCCCATCATATTCGCATCAAAGCGAACGTAATTAGTTACGTATCAGTGTTGAGACTCCTTCACTGCACCTCTTAAGGGCCCCTGCGCTGTACTCGTAAAAGCCCTCGTGCGCTGTACCGCAACGCCGTGTGGGTGCGTATTCTAAATTACCGCAAAACGTAATCGGTGTAAATTACGACGCCTGGAATGTATACGTTTAAGACACCTGAACTAGACTTAGAGCGATTGCGCTGATTAATAAAAACAAAGTTTTGATGTCTAACTGAAGGGAGTAAGTAATTTTGATCTCAATATACATCTTAAAAGGAAGGTGTGCAATTGAGAACCGGTGGAGCCACCTCCGATAACACCATATCTTCAATGTCATCGAAAAACTTCGCAGCTGTTAATAGTATCGTCTTTTCGAGTGCTTACACCATTATCAATAGTGATCATCTAATATTTTTCACCATCGCTGCTGTGTTTTTTTTTTTTTTTTTGCCGTAGTTTAAGACGAATCTAATCCGCGTAGTATTCAGACGTTAATCCCGGCCGTTCCAAAATCGAGTCGCGGATCGTTTACTTGCGATGTCACGTGGTATTACCCCCTGACGTAGGAAACAGGTTACTCGGGTAAGATTTCGAACGTGGGTCACACTTTTTAGAGACTCAATGAGGGACAGCGGATGTATCACTGGGGCGCGTGTTAACCCACGCTTACGGTCGATTAATTAATGATGTCAGTTTTGGTCTTGGCAGAACGAAGAAGCATGGCGTGTGACTCTGGCTGTGTTCCAAATCTTACCCAAATGAACCCGAATTACTCCGGCAGGTTGTGTCACGTGACAAAACAGATTGAAGAACGCTGGACGCGGGTAGGTTTTGGAACACCAAGGTACAAAACTCTTATCCTGGAGTAAGATCGAGTAAATTTTGGAACACGGCCTCTGTCGACAGCAGAGCTCCATAAGTGCTACCGGGGACGTATTTTTATAAGCATAAAATCAGGTTTACTTCGCTTTTTTTCTTCTTTCGGAGTGATTTTGGCATCTTATACAGCATCTATTTTGCCCCCGACGAGTCGACTTTTTGAGCGCCAGCTTGTCTTAACTGCGGTCTTAACTGCGAGTAGAGAGTGGTATGCATAAAATTCAAGTAACAGACGATGCCCCTTTGCATGAACAGTCGGCATTCCGAGTCGATCACAACGCCATAAAGGTCGAGCGAATTGGAAAACGTGCTGTCATCTTACAGTGAAGCACGTAGGGCGAAACGTCCCAGCATGAATTTTTGGCGACACTTCGAACCAGAATCGTGTCACGCGAAACCGCCCTATGTTCTTCTATACACCAACTCAACTATGTTACGTCACGCCGCGGTGGTGGCGCTTCTGGCGCATTTCGGGTCAGGGGGTGTGGGAGGAAGTCGGCATGCAGGTCGGGCACTGCTGTGTTGTTTTGGAAGAAGCCAGACTAAAACCTCCTGCGTTTTCGTCAAAACAACGCCACTGTGGTTGCACCAAAAAAACCGGGGGGAGAGGTGTCAAGGTAGTTCTCCCGTGTTTTCTGCGTGCACGTCAGAGCGCAGCCAAAGGCTGAGGGACGGTTCGTAACTTCGAGAAGAGCATTTCTACGCACCACAAAGTAGTCCACAAAAGTAATTTTTTTTAAATAATTGTTTTGTGCGTAAAAATTGCACAATATTCGAGATGTGTACTGCCGAGAATGATTTTCAAACAAAGGAATTAAATATCGGAAGTTTATGTTTTTATTAATATAAGTAAATGCATGTGGTTTGATGAAAACACGTACATTTGCTGGTAACACGGCTGGAGTCCTCGGTTTTTCTGTGTGATTTCGTTTTAATGGCAGAATCATGTGCTTCGCTGCTTTCCTCACCGAGTCGCTTCAAAACGTCTTTTCGCAAAGACACGCTTGGGCGTCAGGCGCGAAAGGTCGTGATGAATGTCTACTTTCAAATTCGGCAGGAGACTCCGGCCGCGTCGTACCGCGAATGCGTTGTAAACACGAAAAGCGTCCGGGCCACTACAATTCACTGATACGCGGTGAAATCAGGGCCCCCCTTTACCTGCCGATCACATTGAACGCCCAGAAGCTGGTGGAAAGGACTGCGCCTCGAGCCCTGGTATATCTAAACAATACCGGAAACATCAACGGCCGGGTCATCGGGCAGCTTGCAATGTGTCCTTTCATCTCGAAACTATGCCGAACAGGTGGAAAGCTCGGACACGGACGCCAGCGTCCAGCCTACGTACTGACATCCCCTGTGACTAAATTTCAGAACATGAAAGGACAATTTTTAAACCTGTAGCAGACGATACCGTTTCTACACCCGTAGCAGACGAAATACTCGGTGAGCGAGGGCGGCGCGGACTACCAGCGGAGCAGCGGAGTGCTACAAAAATGCAGGCAAGATCGCGTGACCTATTGACGGCGTTTGTTTGTATAAGTTTATTTGAGACAAAACTTACAGAATGTCTCGGGGGACATGGCTAAAGGCACTTTGAAGTGCCTGACGAGGCCACGCCGCCCTTTTTGGCAACAGCGGTAGCAAAACAAAGCAAGAGTGACATGCTTTCACTGCTATACAATAAAAAACAAACGCAAAAAAAAGACAAATAAGAAACAACCAGTGGTGTGCGAACAGAGATGGGCCAATTATCTATAATATTACATTTTTCTTCAACGGATTTTTAAAAAAAAAATACTTTTTTTGTGCTATCACATGCATTTATCATTCAAGAAGTTTAGGACATATTTTTCGTTGTTTTATTCATCCATAAATAAAATTTCTTTCACACTTTTCTTATAACTAAGGGGTGACCTGGCACTATTTAGAAAGTCTAAAATAGTTGGGTGTTGGTTCAAAAAATCTGGTATCTGAAAACTTAACTTCTGATCTCCATTATTTGTCCGTGAACGAGATTTCATTATTATATTTTGTCTTAAATTGTACGGCCCAATTTTCACGGGGTACTTTGCATGAAACAATAATTTGTCAGTATAAAATTGCCGCCAAATCTCGAGGGACAGTTTATATTTTTGTAGATCGCTTAAGTTTAATATTTGGTATGCTCTAAAGTATGGTGTGGCATTCCTAAAAAATTCTATGTTTCCAATTGCTCGTAATGCTCGCTTTTGTATAGATAAGAGACGATCTAAGTTTGTTTGGGACGTACTAGACCACCCTAATAGAATATAACTTATGCGGGAGTGTATGAGGGCAAAATAAATTTGACGTTTAGCTTTTTGGGGGAGATAATATCTTAATCTATTTAAAAGACCAACAGCTCGACAAAGATTTCCTATGAGCGAATCAATATGGGGTGTCCATGATAAGTTTTCGTGGAATATAACTCCCAAGAATCGAATTGTTGAAGACTGCTGAATGAAAGAGTCCTGGAATTCTAATTTAAAATTTGACGGTAATGTCATTCTTTTCGGTTTAAATAGTAAGTACTTAGTTTTGTCTACGTTTAAATAAAGTTTATTTGATTTAAGCCACGTGTCTAACCCCCTCAACCATTTTTTTGCCCTTCCAAAGAGATCGTGTATGTCTACACCGGAGAAGAAAATATTTGTATCATCTGCAAATAATACTATATTTGAACTACCATGTATGTTTACAATGTCGTTGATATATAACAAAAATAGTATAGGTCCAAGAATAGATCCCTGGGGGACTCCATATCTGATTTGTTGAAGGTCTGAGTTCACTCCGTTTATGGTTACATACTGTGTTCTGGACGGGAGATAGTTTTTAAATAATAATAACGCAACACCGCGGACTCCGTAGGACTGAAGTTTCTTTAAGAGTATGTCATGTCGAACGCAATCGAATGCTTTTTTAAAGTCAAGGAATATGCCTAGCGTATATACTTTTTGTTCTATATTCTCAAGGATTTGTTCTTTTATTCCAAGCAGTGCAACTTCTGGTGACTTATTTTTCTGAAAACCGAATTGCTCCTGAAGTGATTGACTCCGGCCACACGTAACTTTGGCTGTGCTCGGACGGAAGCTGAAACGAAGTATAGGATGGGTGCCGTGAAAAGGCAAAACCAAACGCCGTCGGAACACGAGTGCATGTGCGGGAAGCGCTTTGAGTTAAATTCGCTGATATTTGTGATTGCAAGATTTATTTATTTTGTTCCAACATGAACCTGGGAAAACCGTCAAGTTGTCCCGACCACCCGCAGGTCACGTTCAGTGCTTCTTCACGTTCACACGACTGTCTGATCGTTCAAACTGTCGCCTGCTCTTTTAACTTCTTTGCTTGTTCACTGTCGTCTGCTCGTTCAATCGACAACGACCCGTAGACCACACGTTGACGCGGTGATTGCGATAAGAAAGAAGTGCGGGCCCCAAATTATTTTAATTTTATAGGTTGTTTGTGGTAAGAGGGCTTGGTGTAAACAACAGTTAACAATGGGATCTTGATCATTGTTACCGATTGCCATCAGCGACTTGTTATGCCTGATTCCCATAGTCCGACTCTGCATGCAATTTTCACTATCGACGTCGAGCATTCTTTGATACTGTCCACAGTTCTTTCGCAGCCCGAGCGGCGTCGCGACTGAAAATAGCAACCCAGAATTTCATGTTACTCAGGCTTTAGCGTCCGTTCTGCGGCGTCCACGCGGAATGAATTGCCGCAAGTCGCAAATTTAACGCCAAGTTTAGAAATGTAACGAGCTTCGTTAATTTCGTTGAGGCTTCTAAAGTAGTCGCGCATTAATAAGAAGACGTAGATCGACCATTCCAAAGCAGAAAAAATCGCAGCGACTCACAGCGAGGTCGACAACATCGCATTCTAATCGTTCGTTGACGGAGAACGGTTTTTGCTTTCTTCCCACACCTCATCGTGTATGCGCGGCGCCGGTGGCTTCCGCTAGGGGCGCTTCGGTTTGTTTGTAGACCTGAGTATGTGTATAGTTGTTAAAAGTTTAGAGTCTGTTGCAACTTATACCGCAAGATAGTTTTTTTTTTTTTTTTTACTGATTTGCAATTTTGGTTTTACTGAATTGCTGAGCGACTAGTGTAGGAAGGTACGGGTATTTGAAACTTCCTAAAATCACTTCGAATAAAATTCCAAAGACACCATGAACTGTGAATGCGAAAGCACAAATGTCGTTCTTCCGCTCCCTTTGGTTCGTCTACGGTGTGGTAGCGTGGACGCCCACGTTTCGCTACTGCTGAGGTTGCGCACGGCGGCCGAGCGCGCGCTCTCGTGTAATAGCCGCAGCCCCCCCTCTCCATCTCCGGCAACGCCTGACACGAGACGAGAGCGGCGGCAGAGCGCGCGCTCTCGTGAAGCGGCCGCCAACGGCTATCTAGGAGACGTTTTGCTCAGCCAGTGGGAGAATGGGCATTTCTTTCGCATTTTTTGTGGCTACAGACGCTGCCGGCTTCGCTCCATGGGATAGTTAATGCTTTCGCATTAAAAACAGAATGCTATTCTATTTTTGTAGCGCGCATCAGTAATCGAAGATGTCGTATTCTTGTTCCGAGCACGGGTTGTTAGTCTGGAGTTAGTTAACCCGGTTGAGTTTGCTTCCCACAGAGTTCGGGCGTTTTGCAGGGAAGCGACATTTGCAGAGCAGATGTTCGACGGTATGATTCGCGCAGATAACGCTACTGCCACGAGGCGTAGCGTGCTCGTTTTTGACATTTCACACAAAACGATTTTTCGCAAAAACGCGCGTGCGGCCCCCACAGTCATTATTAATAGTGGCTTTGGGAAAGGGGATGAGGATGAGGATGACGAGGATGACGATTATGCCAGTGCTGGGATGCGGTTGTGGCTTGTTGTGTTTGGGCGCATGTGCGATGCACATGCGTCAAAACATCAATGATGGGATGTTTTTTCCCCTTTTTATAATTCAATCGTTTAGGTCTTTTCAACATTAAGCTACAATGTGCGAGGTTTACTTGTTCCGTTTTATTTATGTAGGCTACTGTTTTATAAAGTTTCTAGGTCTCGAATTATCAAATATTTCAGACTTCCACTTTGAGTGCCAGCAAAGTTATTATTGCATTTTTTAGTATATACGGTGATACGAAACCATACACTGCCACAAAGCAGTTCCGTCGGAACAAAGGGGACAGAAGCGGGGAGAGAGGGATTTCCCTCCCCCCCCCCCCTTTTTCCGATATTGTTTCGTAATGATGGCGCCCCCTTCTATTCCTCACACCTTCCACCCACCGTCGCCCCGTCATCTCTCAAACACTTCCGACGCCACTGCGACAGGGTCGCTGCTTCTATGAAAGTGCACTGAATTGAAGTATAAATGGGGGGGGGGGGGGGGGCAGTTGGTTTATGACGTCACACGAATACTTAAACGGCACTAAGGAGACAAAATGAAAATGAAAGTGAACTGTTTCGTTCTCACACTTGTTGCGTCCACACTGAACTTTTTGTTTCGTCCATGTTTTCAAATTTTATATTGTCTTTTTGCTTGCTTTAAGTTTTATCCAGAGTATATGCAAGCATGAAATTTCCACACTCCCAACTTTCGAAAAATGCCTAGTGTGCTTACAATCGAGTATAGCGACCCACCGTCAGTTTGTATGTTATCACAATTTCAAGATGGCGACATGTTGTGGTTACCTAAAATGTAGTTGCGTGCCTTGTAAACAGATAACCGCTAGCCAGCGGTCAGGATACCTCTTGTATGATCCGCATCCACGAGTTTCAGAGCGTCTGAGACGTTCTGGAAATCTCGTGCGATCTCCGCAGCAATCTATAGTTTGTCGTACGTGCCCCCTTCCTTCCCCCCTTCCCTCCCCCCTGGTTAAGATGCGCCATTTGGTGATGACGCCTATCGTACGAGCTCAGTGACCTCCAAACGCGGAATGAAAACCCTTCCGCCGTTCTTCGGGCGTTTGCGCATTCTGCTCTCGGGCGTAGGTCGCCGTATTTGCTCCTCGAGGAAGGAAGACCTGCGTTCAGACGAGCGGCTCCCAAGTGCCACGCATTCCTCTACTTGTCGTGAGTGCTCAAAATTGAGAAAAAGAAAGAAAAGAAATCGCTAAAAGCAGGGTCTGCTGCTGAGAAGCGTTTCGTAATAACCTCAACGCTGCCGTCGTCGTGATTGCCGTATGATCTGATTTCGCTGGTGCTTTGACTGCTATGTTCGACGCGAAGTTATATAGATATATATATACATAAGACATTACATGTTAAGATGAAAGATGACCATAAAAACTCAATTTTACGGAAATGGCATATGGCAAAGTCAAACTCCAAACTCAACTGCTGCACTAATTAACGATTTGTGACCACTCACAAAGGTAGTACGTTTTAATTTACAAGAACTTACAGAAACGTACTGCCGTTTTATATAAACTACAATTAAGATAGGTTTAATAGATAGGTTTAATAGATTTTAACTTAATTCATCAATGGTATCGTCCCAGCTGCAGGTGATTGCTGCATTGAAAGGCGCAAGCGAATATATTTCATTCATTAATGTTCTACCGCCAACTTCCTGTATTGCATTGATTGCTCAAATTATTCGAAGCACGCTCCCGTACGTAGCTTTATTTGTAGGCAACCATTAACCCCGTCAAGAAATTTCTTGGTTTCAACAAACCGCCTCGGCAATCAGAAACGGTAACTTGAATTAAAGGAGCGGTGCAATGATATTCAATTGGAATGTTTTTTCACTTTACACGAGCTTACTGGCACTAGTGGGACTCAAAGATACTCGCACGCAACGCCACTGGCCAAGAAACTCCTTTGTTGCGCTGTAATTTCGAGGACGAAAGCGATCATTTTCATTCAATCTCTCTTTTGCAAAATTTGATGACGTAACGTGGGGATCGCAGTACACCCCAATGACGATATTTGAATGCAGCTCATAGATTGGACCCGAGCATTGCGTGGGCACTCGATTTGGGCTCGTGATAATTACTAGCTCGAGAAGCATTCGGGTAGTGGCCCGTGTCCAATCGCTGCAACGACGACGATAGCCGAGCCATAACAAAGTCTGGAACTCAGCGCGTTTCCTGTGCTTTGCCAACACCAGCACGTGGCTATGATCAACATTGGCGGCATATAATCGGCTCCAGATCACGTGGCCGCTTGTTCTGGCTGCGAGTTGAGGGGGTGAACGCTGCTCGTTTTTTTTTAATTTTTTTTTCTGGGACTTCTATTGCGTGGGGTGAAAAACGAACGCGTGTTTCATAGGTCATTAACGTCAGGGATCCGTTCTAAGCGGTATTTGCGCAAAGTACAAAAATTGTTGCATCGCCCCTTTAAGGGAATTAATAGACTTGTTAAACATTTTTAAAGAGTTGCTGAACATTTTTTTAAGAAGGCAATAGTTAAGCTTTCAGTGTGCAAGTTATGTTATACAAAATTGAGTATATATTTGCGTAGTGGCTTGCGTGCCGTAACATGCATAAGAAACAATGCAAATACAAAAACGTGTCTAGAAATACAGAAGGCGATGACGCATAGCTTGCTTATTTAGACAGATATATGTCCGAATGAACGGGGCAAACGATAATGGAAAAAGGCTGATGCGCCTTATCTGAAGCAGAAACTATTGCAACAACGTTTCGTGATAAAAAGAAAAACGAAACAAATTATTTTAAACAGTCACGAAAACGGAAGAATCAAGCAAAGAACAACTTCAGCGGACAAAACAGCATAAGAAGCAGAAGCACGTGTATACTTGATAGAATGGAAACTTGGGCGAGTTGATGATTCATGTTCTAAGGTTTACAGCGCAATATCAATCATTCACACTGACGCACAAAGGGTCTAACACACGCGCTGACTTACAACTCGTTTCGTATTCTGTTACTTCTTTGTTCTCGTCATTGGGTTGACTCTCCCACTCTGCATGACCAGCACAATAGCACGAATACAGGAATCACTTCTGAATATGGTTCTCGCTCCTCACCGCAATTATCAGGATAAAAATTCGTGCTTTTTTGAGACTCGCTGACAAGTGTGTTAGTAGTCCGCCCTTAACGCTGTCTCAAAAAGAGCGCGAATGTTTGTCCTGATAATTGCGGTGAGGAGCGAGATGGTGCTATGGAGAATGGACCTTTTCCACATACCGACGGCACCAGGCGGTGGCTTCACGAACTAAAAATCGAGGAACTGACCTACCTGCGCTACCAATCGATAATGGGAGCTACGCTACCAGTTTCTTCGCTCTCTGAGCTGCGGCGCGTGCCTAAAGCGACTTTAAAGAGGGGAAAGAAAAACACGACCCAAACGTCGTGTTTTTCTTTCCGTCCACTTTCTTTTTTTGTGTAACACAGTTATATATATGTGAAAATTACGTGTTCTACTCGCTGATCCACAGCCTCCTTCCGAATTTCCTCGATATTTTGTGCCGACTTCCGCCGCTTGGCATCGGGCGCTCGCGCGTGCGCAGAACGCTTCTCGGAAAAGGTCCATTAGAAGAAAAATATTCGTTTAAGAAATTAGGCACTGTACGATATATGCCAATTTGTTCGTTATATTATTTGTCTTTAACCATAAGACTCTATAAGAGCAATGTCGAAGACTGTATTGTGTATTGCTGCATTTCAAGCAAACATTTCTGGTGTACAAACTACCTGATAACTAAAAGGTTGCTAATGTGGTGCCGGTTTTCGAAAGTAGATCGAAATTTAATGTGTCGAACTACACGCCGATTTCTCTTGCCTCAGTTTGTTGTAAAATAATTAAACACGTCTTGTACTCAGCTTTGATAAAGCACCTTAATTTAACTGGGTTTTCGAATGGTCATAAACATAAATTTCAAAAAGATTTATTTTTTAATGTGCGACAGAGATGATTTATTTTATTATAATATCGACCAAAAACTTTATAACAAAGGTAAAATCGACTGAATATTTTAGATTAAAAAAAAGCTTTTCTAAAATTTATATAAATTCATAATACCACAAGGAATAGAAGATTAAAAATTGATATTGCTGTGATTACCTTGATTAGGGACTAGTTAACTTCAAGAAAACAGCAAATTGAGGTAAGTTGAACATGCTCGGGCCTGGTCTCTGTTACATCTAGACTGCCCCAAGGGTTCGCTCTGGGGCCACTTTGTTTTTTTCTTACTTTTAGTAAAGATATTTCCACTAAAGCCTAATCTAGAATACGTCTTTTCGCGGACGATTATGTTGTACAGTTTGGTGAAACAGATTCCACGCAGCTTGTGAGTGACGCCAAATGCATTGAAAAGTAGTATAAGAGTAGGCCTAAAATAATGTCCCTAAATGTCAGTAAACGCGTTCAGGTAAGTTGAAAAAAAAAAAACGAAAGAAATTGTATTTTCAGTGCTCCCTTTATAGTGAACCAGTAATAACAAAATCTACATACAAATACCTAGGTGTGATCTTTTCTGTAACGGCTTATCGTCCACGCAAGAAAATAGTGTAATTTCGAAGGCGGCCAGGTCGCTTCGTTCGTTACAACTGAACCTCAAACCTGTCACCAGCGAGATAAAAGAAGCTGCGTGTCAAGCATACAGTAGTGTTTTGTGTTTCTGGGGTTTATTTTCTTCAAATTCGGAGGGTGCGTTTTTTAGGTTTAATAGTTTTTTTTTTTGTCGGTGGTGGTGTTTGCCGGTGTTTATTTTTAGTGCCAGGAAATAAATCGGGGTTAATGCCATAAAACTGCTGCATATCTATAATCTTGTGACCACAAATGACCCCCCCCCCCCCCCCCCCCCAACTTCCTATTTTCTTCCGGGGAACATGGAACTTACACCTGTTAGCCAAATACTTGAAAAAGGTCATTCCGGTACCGAGAACAGAATGAGACAGAGCAAGGGTCATAGTTCCCAAGGAAAGAAGCAACCTAAAGGTCTGTTAGTACAAGTTGTATTCAGAATTACAAAAAAAGAATGCTACAGATAAATATTTTAGAGCGCAGCTCTTAGACGCCCGTTTCCGTGTTGAGCGGCGTCGGCGTAACCACGGCGCGTTGCGTTATGGGACGTTTCCCCGCTAAAGTTAGCTGGGAAATTTTTCGATGAATTTCGCGGGAAATTTTCTCAATAAAATGAACGGGGAAATTGACGTCACGTGGCCTCAACGCCAATTCAGTTTCCCCGCTAAATTTAGCGGGGAAAAGGACGTCACGACTTCGTGTCACGTCACCCATGAACAATTCAGCGGCAGGAGGAGAGGAGGAGGAGAGGGGGAGGAAGAGGAGGAGGGGAGAGGAGGATGGGAGGGTACGGAGAGGGAAGAGGATCCCCAATGTCCCCCAGTTCAACAACGCAACCCTGCGTTCTGAAAATCCCCTTCTGATGTCAATTCCTGTATTGACTATTGATGACGTGGTCTCGGCCATAAAAGAACTTGCCCCCAAAAAGTCATGTGGGGAAGATGGGATCCTGGCCTTTATCGTTAAAGGGTGCTCTAATATCTTGGCTCCTGTACTGCATCACGTTTTTAACATGTCCTTCATAACAAGTACAGTTCCTTCAGCCTGGAAAATTGCTTTGGTTGTGCCAGTACACAAATCTGGTAGCTCCACGTGTATCGATAACTACAATCCAATTGCATTGCTTTCTGCTTTTTCGAAGGTTTTTGAAAAAGTAATTTTTAAGCGTGTGAGTTTTCATTCTAAGCAGACGCTCAGTCCAAATCAGCACGGTTTTTGGTCGTGGACGATCTGTTGAAACAAACATTTTAACCTTTTTGGAGTTCGCGAAACCTATAGTTGGGTCCCGTGGTCAAGTTGATGTTATTTATTTTGACTGTTCGAAGGCGTTGGACCTCGTAGATCACAATTTATTACTGTCGAAGCTGTCACATATGTGTCTTTCTTCGGGTTTCTGCGACGGGTTTGCTAGTTATATTGGTGAACGCTCAAGCATGGTTTCCTACTTAGGATGCAAATCTTTCCCTTATCTGTTGAACTCTGGGGCACCATAAGGGTCGAACCTTGGACCTTTGCTCTTTAATATTTTTGTAAAGGATCTTGACTCAATGAGTGACTCAATGACACTTCAGTATGCTCAATGATACTTCAGAGTCAATGATACTTCAGACGCGATAACGATCTAATCATCCGCGTTCCGCCACTGCTGGCTGTGCGCCTGCTTCACGAGTGGTAACTTTGACGCGCCCCCGAGTTTCCCACGAGCTTCAAGACGTTCTAAAAAGAGTTGATTCAGTAGTTTTCGATGACGCTCAGTAAGTTTCTAATGGGAACCATGTGTCTATTTCCACTAATTAAAAAGTTAATTGACGAGCTTAGTTAATTACTCACCAAACTGTGACGGTTTGGTGAGTAATTAATAAACATAATTAAATAAAAACCGAACTCGAAAAACATATAGTGAAGACGGCATTAACGTAGCAGTAAGTACGCCGTTTTATTTTTTTAGTCTGTTTCGAATAAAAAGTTTCACCCGGTATAATATGCTTGCTTTGTGTGGGATCAGGTCTACCATGTTTACGTAAATGCACTTGAGCGCATTCAATCTTTCGCTATGGTTTGTCCTGAGGAGGTACAATATAACAGATATAAAGCAAAAATTAAGCTGTTTTTTTTTTTTTTTTTTTTTTTAGGAGCGCCGTAAACGTCTTTGTCTCAATATTTTTTTAGAGCCCAGCTCCTATAGGGGCTCGTTCCCGTGTTTCGCGGCGTCGGCGTACGTCGCCGCCGCCGTCGGCATAACTGCGCGCGTTGCATTATGGGACGTCACAGACTTATACACCAATTCAATTCCCCGCTAAATTTAGCGAAGAAACTGAATTGGTGTGTAAGTCTGTGATGTCCCATAATGTAACACTGCGTATTCTGTTTCCCCGCTAAATTTAGCAGGGAAACTGTGGGAAGAGTGGAGTGTATGAAAGAGGAGAAGGAGGAGGGAGAGGGGCGGGTACGGAGGACCCTCCCCTCCTCCTCGTTATATAAATAATTTTATAACAAATAATTAATATATATATCTACTGTGCTTCACCTATATATATATATATATATATATATATATATATATATATATATATATATTATGTACACAGGAGTACGAGGTCTATATTTGTCCATATATGGTGGATATTTTTTCCTCACATTCTTTAGCACGGTATATCGCAAAATCAAAATACCTCAAGATTTGCGCTCTATTTTGTATTACAGGGATTTGTAAACGTCTTTAAATTTTTCTTCTTTTCTTTTTTTATTATATTTATTATAAACGGACATAAATATCTGCTTCACCATATACTTAATCGCCAAAATTTAACTTTCCAGCAGAAGATAACTCTTGCAAAGTTCGAACGTATGCCGCCAAAAACATATTTTTTTAAACTCTTCAGGATGTAATTCATTACCACTGCAAGTGGTGTGCCGCAATAATACCCGAGAGGCGCTGCGGGGTTTTCCTTAGTAAAGAATAAAGAATCAGCTTGCAACCTCCTATTGGAATGGTCTTGTTTTCCGTTTCCATTTTTTTATGTAAAAAAAGTGACATAGGTGTTACCTGGGTGATTTTAGGTAAGATATTGAACAGAGGGTGGCTGGTCTACATTTTTAATTTACTTAATATCTTTCATGCCATTACCTAATCATTCTATGCACGGATCCATGAACATTGTTGCCCAAAAAATAATCGCGAGTGACCACACAAAGTGCAGTGCGACCGACAACGGCAGCTGTTGCGTTGTTAAAAAATGGGCTTCGTCGACACCCAAGGCTTAAGTTGTCGGTGATTATAATTTGCTCTTGCTTCGCGAGCTTTCGATGTATAAATACGGTTCCTCGAAAACACGATCTCTGAGCCGGGGGATAATTTTCCGAGGCAACACAGTCAAAGCTACCCACGCGCACATTACCTCATTTCCCCGAAGTGCCACGGTAATTTGTCCCCTTGTGCAAAACTCCCCCTTTTTTATTGTAGAGAGAGCATGAAGTGATTTTGCTGCCCGGCGTCTCTGGTACATTTCGAGGCGGATGTATGAAGTATGTTTGTGCGCAGGAGGCTCGCCGTCGGTGAGGGGCCGGCGGCCTCGTCCGTCCACGTGCGGAGTCAAGGGAGGCAGGGCGGCAGCGGCCCCGGACAGGAGGCAGGCGGGGCGTGTTACCGGTGGCAAGGACGCACTGCCCGGGGAATGGTGCTGGCAGGTACCGCATCGCTCTTCGCTGCCGTGCGCCCGCGGTTCATCCGGGACTTGTCACGTACCCGTATACCCACCTACGGTTGTGTTACCTTACAAAAGACTCCTCGATTCATTTTCTTTCTTTTTTCTGTACATGAAACACGTTCTTAGATTGCGTCGCGCGTTGTGTGCACTGCTATCAAAGGACCCAGGTACAAACGCGTAGCTTTACAAAAATGCTTCGCTTATACGATTAGATGTATGCATACTTGTAGATAGATTAGGCTCGGCACACTGAGACACTGTTAACACAAACAAACAATCGTTGATTTTTTTTTTTTTTTTACAAAGGAGCTGTTAAAGGTTAGTTTCCTTAGTGTCGTGTCCGTCAGCAAACAAATGATGACACCAAACTCTGGACAGCTACCTCCATCTATAAGTGGCAGAGGCAACCAGACAACCGACTTGCCGGTTGTCTGGATGCCGCCGTCGCTCATAGATGGCGGCAACCTTTCCAGCCTTTTCACTCTGACTTGCCGACTTGAGGTCCGGCCATTACTTCAATCCCACCATAGTACAGTTTCGCTGGTCTTCCTTCTTCACCAGAGTGGAAAGGCTGAATTATTTTCTTTTATTCGAAGACTTTGCAAGTACGACCGCAGTCAGCGCTGCTATCCGATCGAGGCAATGAATCGCGTCAAAGGTGTATACCGTCATCGGCTAGCCAATCACTTAAAGGTAATGCGGCTTGATCTTGCGCTCTTTTTATGTGCGTGATTGGTTTGGTAAGTGAGAGCAAACGCACAAAGTCGACGAGCACCGTGACGGTGCACTTTTTGGGCGCTGCTTGATTGGGCCCATCGAATCGTGGCGTTGGCTCCGGTCGGACTTAGTAGAATATACACTTTTAGGGGGCCGTTTTTGCCCATCCGATATGGTACGAAGGGCCCTCCGGTACGCACTCCGCATATGGGAGTCTTCTCTGCTAGCGCATGCGCAGTGGGTACCGGAGGGCCCACCGTATACCGTATCGAATGTGCAAAAACGGTTCCCGAAAACTCCCTATTGTGAAACTGAGTATAGAGTGATAAAGAGTACACATTCGGGGCACCAACCTAAGTGGCGAAATGTTACACCTGCCGATACCCTTTCCAAGTGAAATCCGAAAAACAAAAAATCGCCGATGTCGCGTTCGCGATATAGCAGTGCCGCGCATTGTGCGCTCTAGAGCGTCTCGCTGTAAAATTATAGAAAAAATGTCTAAACGCTATATCTCGGAGCTCGTACATCAGTATTTAAGTGTATGCTTTTACATTTTATCATGTCGCGTTAAACGGAAGTTTAGTGTTGTCGTATATGTGACGAGGGGTGTAAGGGCTACACCTTCCTTTATTTTTTTGTGCACAGAAGAATTGTTTACCCTGCTCCATACAGGTGGCACTTGTGAACGCGAAGAACCAGTACCTGTGCGGCGGCGCTCTGATCGGAACTCAATGGGTGCTCACGGCTGCGCATTGCGTCACCAGGTGAGTTGCACTCATGGAAGCTGATATGCGTAGTCACTGTGACAGCTTAAGCAAAGCAGGGCGTGCCTCATTCTGCTCATCACGTTCCCAGCTTCGTGATTGGTTCTTCGGCACTTTTATCAGCTAATGCAGGCAATCTGATTGGCTGCGGAGCGATAATGAAATACTCGAGGCCGTCACACCACTGCGGTGGCGCTGCTGTCGGTACTGCGCATGCGCAAATGCTTCGTCTCATACGATTATGTTTTCTGCGCACGCGCATTGCCCACACCCGGTGTGGGCAAACGCGGACATGTTTATAAACATTGTGTTGGTGCATAAAGTCACTTTGCGGAGCTTGTCCCCATCGTTCGAGTTTGTTCGTTCCGCCATTTGTTGACTAACGTTTGTTGCTTCTCAAATACCTGTTTAGCGTTCAGTGATTGTCTGTGGGAACGAAGCGGAAAACCCTATTTTATTTCTTTTCATTTTATGGCTTTCCATCAAAACATTGTGGAGGTTATCTGCTAAATCGACACAAAATGCTGAAACTTTTTTTTGTGTCGATGACCTCTTGTATTTTTACCCACTCTTGCTGGAATCATTAGTTCAAGACATTTTTCCTTTGGCTGAAGTGTATGGCATGTCGTGATATATATATATATATATATATATAGTGATACAAAATAGTTAATTTTATAGAAATGTTTAAGTTATGTGTGAGGTGCACGTGAAATGACATAGTGTGCTACGTTTTGCTTTCATTCAAAAGAGAGAAAAAAAAATATGTATTACTTTTATATATTGATATTTTCGAAAACAATGTGAGGGTACGCTGAATACGGTAAAAAGCGTATAGACCCCTTAAACAATTACGCCCTCTTACGGTCCATCTGAAAATACTACAAAGTTGCGTGCATAAAATACCAGCAACAAGCTGGCAAGTATATAACTGCTGTAATACTCACTTCCAAGAAACTGTGTACAATAGATAGACTTGCCATTTTTATGGTGTCTTTTGAGCATCCCACTCTGCAGTATTTTCAGATCGATCGCAAGAGAACGTAATTTGTGAAGGGGTCTGTAGGCCGTCGTCGAGACTAATCGATTGCACTGCTCGCTTTCTTACTTGAAATTACCGAACTAGTAAACATACATCCCACGTTCTGTTCAACGATGTTATATTTCAGCCTACTAATCCTCAGTAGGCACGCTTGAAATATGACCGAAGTGCCCCTAATTTGTAAAACGTGAATTCTGACAGCGTTACCACGTGTGTCTCCAAATGACTCCGGGACGTTTCGCGTAGCCTTGTAGAGGTCCTACTTGTTGCACGACCCCTCCTTATGTCGAAGACAATACAGCACCCTTCTTCTCCGGAGAAACGTCGCGGAGGGCGTCCGCTCTCTCCACCACCACCCTTTTGACGAAGCCACGAGAGCATAAAATTCAATCACGTGAAGAACCCTTTTAGAAGCGATATTTCTTAGAGTATGACGCCGCCTTTTCTTAAAGCAGAATGGCACTCTTACCGAAGCTAGCTCAGATTTTTTTGTCGTGCAAAGCATGCGTTTGAATGGGCCGGGAGGGAAGCCGATTTGACACAAACCCCTGCACCGCCTACGCATGATCGCACGCGTCGCGTGTCAACACGCTATGGGTCACGCAATACGACGCTCCCAGTCTGTGTGTCTGTGTATCCTTCGCATCGGCGCGATTTAATCGACAGCGTATACCTAGTCAGCTGCAATCCATTTCTTGCAGCCTGGTGCGCAACGGCGAGCCCGTGTTCGTGCGCGTGGGCGACCACGACCTGGGCAGCGAGCGGGGCCACCCCGGGGCGCAGACCCGGCGTGCGGCCACCACCTACATCCACCACAACCACAACGGGCAGAGCCTGGACAACGACATTGCGCTGCTCAAGCTCCAGGGGCCCGTGCAGCTCAACAGCGTCGTCTGCCTCGTCTGCCTGCCGGCCAGGGGCTCGTCCAGGAGCCCCGGGAACCGCTGCACCGTCACGGGCTACGGCTACCTCGGGGAAGGTGAGCCGCCCTTCCCTAAAGGAACACGTCCGACCACGGCCTCCGTGATATGGAGCGTCTGTGCGTTTGATGTTTTTACAACTTTTCCCAGATAAGAAGGCTGCAGAGCTGGACGTGTGACGTCGTATACCTCATGTATGACGTCACGTACCGATGGTCAGCCCGGTAACGGATGGGGCACGAGTGCTGAGTCAGCGTTCGGCTGGGACTCGTGTCCAATCAGTGAAGACACGAACATAGCCGAAACGCTGGAGCAACCACGGTGTCCAATGTGTGCCTCGCGTTGGCTTTCTTTAAACCGAAAATTCAGCATTACGGCTTGAATATCAAGGAGCTGTTGGTCTGAATTGCCTGCTGTTCCACCCTGCCGCATTTCCTTTTTCTTAGATGAGCACACAGAGGAACGGCATCAAATGATTGTGTTTTAAATGCTCAGAGAACCAATAATGCCTTGTGCAGTCAGGAAAGAAATGAGCACCATTCGCGCGTGTCCTGTCTTCTTCTTCTTCTTTTTCCTTCTTCTTTATTAAATGACGAAAAAAGAAATTGGAGATGTTAGCCGCCGTGAAGGCATGACCGGCTACTCCATATAGAATGTCCTGCTTCGTTGACATCTATGCTCTCGGCAAAGATTTCCCGCATGAAAGAAAGGCTACTTATTAAATGTGACTGCTACCGTTGATATAGAGAATTAATTCATTACCCCCTAATGACGAGTTTTATTGATGTTATTCATTAAACAATTATGCGCAATTTCCGGTTCACGTGATGTGGGCCATCGCTTCGAGGCCCAATACTCGGTTGGTTATGCTGTCGCGTCTAAATATGACGACGCAACTCGGAAAGACTTTTCAACGCGCAACCAGACGCCACAGAGGGCGTGCCCGCCCAGGCTCCGTACATCCGAACCTTCGGCCACCGCATCCTTGAGGAGCCGTCGCACAGGTGACAGTCGAGCAGGTCGGGTACTGAGCAAGACAACTCCCTGGACAGTCGGGAGCTGTCTTGCTCAGTACCTGACCCGAATGTTTCTCTCTTCCCATGGTGGAGTCCAGGGGGTCCCATCGCCCTGCGTGTGCGCGAGGCTCAAGTCCCGGTGGTGGAGGACCGCGAGTGCACGACCAAGATCAACGCGGTCACCGAGAAGCAGTTTCTGCTGCCGGCGAGCACCTACTGCGCGGGGGGAGAGAGCGGCAACGACGCCTGCCAGGTGAGAGGCCTCCTTCCTCGTCAGCTCAAGCGTTGCAAGCAGGAAGACGTTCAGTGTCTTCAAAGCACTATGGTCGGTGACAGGTTAAGAATGCAGTATGATGCTCTGCCCCGAGCGCGAGCTTACTGCCTTTGATAACACTTCGCCGAACGCGCAGCCGAATCAGAGTGGAAGGCAACGAGCGGGTGCTGGAGGCGGCGAGTGCAAGTTTGTCTGCTTCTTGCCCAGGGGTTGCGAAGATGTCAGAACGCCAAGCTCTCATTGGCTCATTGAAGTAAATAGTGGGCACGCCTCAAGGCATCTAGCATTGAGGTCTACCCACTATCCTTTCAATCAAAGCCAATCAGGGCTTGGCGTCGTTGTGACGTCACCGCAACTCCTGCGCAAGAAGCAGACGACTTGCTCTCCGCATAGTACTGGCTTCTTAAAGGGAAGCTGAAGAGGTTCTTGAAATAAAGACAGAAGTTAGAGGTGAATTCTAGAGTATTTTGACCCCGTGATCCTGAGTATCACGCTCGTTTTCCCCGAATATGTAACTAAACGCGAGAGAACAGGAAAAACCTCCGACAAGTCATTACGTCATAAAAGGATTTTTCGGCCGCCAAGCGCGTGTCGCTGGTGTGGGCCATACATGGGTAAACTACTTCCAAAATGTAGTTTAATTACAATTACAACTAATTTGCTTCAAAAGTAGTTTAACTACAATTAAAATTACTACTATGTGAAAAGTAATTAATTACAATCAAATTATCTTTTTTTAATTTAATGCAATTACTTTACAATTCCTTATTTCTTAGAGCGACCCGACTTAATAGTTTGGGACAATTAAGTACTACGTTCTTATCTTTTCAATAAATAATAATGAATTAGTTCATATGCTGGAAGGCGCCAGATCGCTAAAAAAAAATTGGGCTGACAGACTTCTGTTAGCCAGGCAAATAAAATTATCTTCTGTTAGCCAGGCAAAACAAAAAACATATATGAACATTTTACGAGTGTTAATATAAATCTAAAATCCACACGCACTAATACGACCAAATTCGCATACAAACGTCATTGTATTGTAAATTACTTGCATTTAGTTGAAATTGTTATGTCTCAGAAATATGTAAGAACCGAATCGGGGCTCCGAATCATTGGTGACAATATTCACAGGTGCGAGGTCAGTCTTCAAAGTGCTTGTGCAAATAATATCCGAAGTAAATCAAAACAGGAAATAAACTTGAAAATGATACGAAGATCCAAATATGCGACAATACTGAGAGAAGGACGTAAAAAAGTGGCAAAAAATAGAGAAAAATACTTTTACAGACAAATAAAATTCCCAACCTCGGCTGAAAGCTGAAGCTGAATTTTTTTCTTTCAATATTTTGGCATGTCTACGCTATTGTTTTCTGCTTGCACTGCAGACGGCGCTACATGGCGCCGTTGAGCTAGGCTCCAAAGAGGATTGTCTTTCAGCCCGCAGTGTAAGCAACAAAACAACAAACAATGCGACCCTATTTATAGTGTGCGTGTTTCTAAGTGCGTGTTTTTGTGCGAGAGTTTCACCTAAAGCTAGGCTGCTTGTGCGAGCGCTGAGACTTTCAGAGAGGTTACGTCGGAGCCGCAAAGTTTTGCAAAAGTAATTGTAATTGTGCCTGAAACTTTGCAATTACTGACGCTAGAAAGTAATTAAATTACAATTACAATTCCTTTTTGCCAAAAGTAATTAATTACAATTACAAATTACCAAGAAAAGTAATTAAATTAATTCAATTACTGTAATTGAATTACTACCCAAGTATGGTGTGGGCAGCGCGTAAATTTGCAAGCTTGCCAGGCGTATTCCTGTATTCCCCCGCACTGACACCAGTCGTGACGTCTTTTTTTTTACCTTTTTGAAAACAGCGAGTGCGCGTGCATTGCTTTGATAGGCGCTGAAGATGCGCGAGAGCGGAAATTCCGAAAACTTTTTTTATGACTTAATTCAGCGGTACTTGCACAATGATTTTCTGCAGCCTTCGTGCACCAAATTGAAAAAAAAAATCTCGATATTTGTGCAAATGAAGACGATTCTAGTGTTTTTACTCAAATACAGAACCGCTCCAGTTTCCACTTAGCCTGATCGATGACACAGTAAAGAAGTTTCTCGTGGTCACAGTGGTACGAACTAGGCTCACGAAATAAGCTATAGGCTTAGAATATCGGCACTTCATTCCTCGACTATCTTGTGGTCGTCGCAATTTTGAAGCTTAGTGCAAAGTCACGATTTAAAAATGCGGCTTTCCGAGCTCGATAGGTATGGCGTCACGAAGCTCGGGCAACAATTTTTAGCTCTCTCACAGACTGTTTTATCATTTCACTAGAGCAGAAAAGTGTTTCCCGATATTTCAGATCGAATTTAGATAACTCGTACTCTGGCCACAATTATTGCAAGCACCAAGACGGCTAGGTGGCGCAAGCTACTGCCCTCTATAAACGGTACAGACGTTATTATCGTCCATCCATGGCCGAAGCGTCTTTACTCTAAAGCGTAGCCGATTTCGTAGCCTTCGTGCGAACTACACATTTCTGCAGCGCATACCACTCGGGCAAAAAAAAAAAAAAAAAAAGAAATCCTGGGACGTTGGACAGTGGACGTAGGCGCGGCATCTGATATTCCGCAGAAGAGAGCTAGCGCAGCGTGCAGAGGGTGGTTATTGGAATGCTCGATAGAAATGCTCCAAACAAACATTACCACGTTTTCCGACCACGGCATCCAAACGCTGTGCTATATGAAGCCTGGAGCGCGTTTCTGACTGGTGCGTAGAGCGTCCTATCCCGCCCATAGATCAAAAAGGGTCCCGAAGTGGAAACAAACGACGTCATAAAAGCCGGAGTGTCATGCTGTCAGACGCCGCGATCCTGCAGCGGCTGGGTGTAGAAATGCTAACGAAAAGCACGAGCGAACGCGAGTGTCGCTGTCGTCGCGGCGTCTCAACTTAGACTGTCACACTAGAGGGCGACCCGAAGCGGAACGGGCGTCTGTCACATCCACCACCGCTGCTGGGACACCGCCAGGATCGCGACTGGCGACGGTGTGACACTTCTATGACGTCATTGGGCGGAAATCGGGGGTCAATTTGTTTTTTGTACGCGGTAAACACACAAGTCGGAGACAGGTTCAAGGCACCATACAGCCGTGCTGACCAACCGGGAAAGGCAGCGGCCATCAGTTATGTGACGCCATAGCCTCCTCTATACTGACAAAGCCTGGCAGATCGCCACAAGACGCGGCCGCCGAAAGTGAAAAGGCAATGGGGCAGACAACGGATGAGAGGAGAGCCAGGTAACGGGCGCCCCGCTGCGGCGAGACGCCGAAACACACACTTCTCCCGAGCGATGGAATGTCCGCTCGTGCTCCTTGCGTTCCTCGCTCTACCGTTTCTCTTCTCGTCGGGTTTGAAAACCGTGTTTCGGGTCCTCACCGCTGCAAAAGTTGTGCGCTGACGACCAGGTTCCCGAGAAATGCTTTGGGCTACATGATCCTCGCGCTCCAAATCTGCGACCGGGCACTCTATAGGGAGTTTCCGTAGACCGCGTTTACCCCTCCGCTAAGCCCTCCGCAACGAAAAAAACCGCTACTGCGCCTGCGCACCGATAGCTTTGACTGTAGAGTTCCGGGTATCGTAGCGGGTTGCGGAGAGCATTACGCGACGGCGAAAACGATCTACGAAAACTCCCTTATGGCTCTGTCGTCCAACTGCCAGGCTTTGTGAGTATAGAGGAGGCTATATGGTGACGCCAACGAGCGCCTCGGTAGCGGAGTACTTTCGCATTAGGAGGAACAGTGAGTGGCGGCAAGGAGGGGGAAGGAGGAGCCTCTGGTTTATTTTGACTTGTAACTGACTCTGGGTGACGATCACGTTCCGCGAAATAATGGTGTCGATAAAGAGTAAAACCGCAATCAATAGTTTGTTCCTTGATTACTTTAAAAAGATAGTTTGTGTCAATCCATTCAACAGGCATAAAGTCATGCAAGGGGGTTACCGCGCCACGCCTAAAGTAATTTGTCCTAGTTCTCAGCTCGTCTTCTAAATGACGCTGTCAATAGGTCGTTAAGAATTATGCCTCTTCAGTGCTTCATTTATATGCCGCTCCTTCAGGATTCTGAAGCTTTCCTATGATAAAGCTTCTGAAGCAATAAGAGGTCACAATCGAAGTGGAACTAATAAATTCTTGAACGACTGTAACATTTCAGGCAAACCAGTCATACAAAAACACCTAAAACATGTCATGTAGAAGTTAGTTTGAACTTACTAGTGGAGTTTTAGGGCAGTGAAAGTGGTTTCTCGAAAATACCAGATTCTGTTCTATTCTTTATCTCTTTAAAAATATTATTTTTTTAACCTCGAAGTTCCGTTGGCGTAAATATTACTTCATTACTTAAATAGTTTTATTACGTAACAATATCAAACTGACGTCCTTAAAAAAAAATCACAACTATTTCTTTCTTGCGTTTCACATAAATGAAACGCGCGTCTTAATTTAATAAAATACACCAGCTAATCGTGTTTTTTTTAATATCTCACGGCTGTTGAATGAGTAGACCGATTCTCTTCAATTTGGTTTCATTTAAACCAGGAGGAGGTAAATGTGTAGAGATCGCGTAATTGATTCGGAAGTATATTAGCCGGAAATATTATGTGGTCCTCCAAAACAGAACCACAAGGTTCTGTTTTGGCGTTACTTCTATTCCTGCTGTTTATAAATGATATCGCAGACGGCATCGAAGCAAATATAAGACTATTTGCTGAAGATCATGTTATTTCATCGCGAGATTAAAGGCCAACATGATCAACTTTTACTAAATGATTCTTTAAAGAATGTGGTCGACTGGTGTGACAACTGGCAGATGGCGTTAAATTTAGACAAAACCTATCTATGCATGCTTGACGAAGAAGAAAGAAAAATTTCTTAAGTTTCCTTACGGTGTTAATGGTGTGAATTTCCGCAGAGTTTCTACATATAAGTACCGTGCTGTCATGATAACATTTGATTTGAACTGGAACTCGCCTTTTTAAATATGTAACAAACAAAGCCCGTGTGAATTTTTTTTTTTAAGGGAACGTCAAAATGTTTGACTCGTGACATCAAGTTTTTAGCATACACTTCCCTCGGGTGCCCGGGCACCCGAGGGAAGTGTATGCTAGTACAGTGCAGGCCTGCACTGTACTAGAATATGCAAAAATAACCTTGTTTCCTCATACAGAAAATAATGTAAGTATTATTGAAAGTGTTCAGAAAAGAGCTGCAAGATTTATTTTTCACAAGTACGGTTGTTTTGATTCGCGAACAGAGCTCCTAAATAAAGCCGGACTATTGTCCATTGCTGATCGAGTAAAACTTGGTTGATTGAAATTTTGTACCTTCTTTTAAATGACACAAAATTGACAAAACGAAGTATGCAAAGCGTTCAGAATAAAGAATACACTCGTTGATTATTCCTCTAATAATAAGTTTCAGATGCTCACGTTTTCTTTCAGCTATATGAGACTGGAACAAACTAGATGCACAGTTTCTTCGTTACAAGTGTTGTCTTGTTTATTTGTGAGATTGGAAACAACCTTATTTGTCAATTTACGAGTTGATATGTTACTCGTTTTTCAAAAAAGACGCTTTTTTTCTCGGTTTACTTTTGGTTACCTTAAATTGTATATTCGTGTTTCTCTCGTGCCCCAATGCCTGCTATAATCCCTACAGGGATTGGCGGTACTCTAAAATAAATAAAAAAATAAAATTTGAATGCGGCTCGTAGATTGGACCCGAGCATTGCGTGAGCACTTGAATTGGGCTTGTAATAATCGATAGCTCGACAAACATTCGGGTAGAGTGGCTCGTGTCAAATCGCTGCAATGACGACAATGGCCGAAGTACTGTAGCCGAAGCCTGACATTGTCCGGAACCCGGAGCGTGTCCTGTGCTCATCAAGCTCGCCGCCTGTGATTTCCCAACCCCGGCACGTGGCTCGATAAACACTGACGGCAAATAATCGGCTTCAGATCACGTGGCCGTTGTTCTGGGTGCGACATAAGTTGGTGAACGCTGTTCATTTCTTATTTTGTTTTGTTTCTTCCGCCACTATGGAGTGGGGAGAAATACTAATGCGTGTTTCATGGGTTATGAACGTCAGGGATTCATTCTAAGTTGTATTTACGCATAGTATGAAAAAAGGGCGTGACATACGATGTTCATTCGTCGTGCTTCGTGATTCGTCTTGGGTGTTCTTATCGGATAATACTACACTCTCATTGGCTAGATAGTGATAATACAATCGGGACTGTACACGCCGGCTTGTGTTTCTTAAAAATTGTTCGGTGTATTCCGCTATCCTAGCTTTTCCCTTATAAAATCAGCAAAAAGCAGAATAATACTTCTTATTTCTTTAATTTCAAAGAAAAAAAGCAAACGGTTTACCAGCATGCAGCATCAATAATGTCCAGCATCAATAATGTTGAGCGAGTTGCGAAAACAAACTTGACACACACCTTGAAATACAGCGCATGACAGATTATAGAGGCAGATTAGCGCACCCGTTTCAGCTTTCTACTTGGGTCGTTCAACTGGAAGCATTCATTTTGATTAAAGCAACGCTACTAAAACACTCAGTTGGGAAGCTCACCCTTGAAACCCGGACCGCTCGCGTCCACCGAGAGCAAACAAAATACGACAACAGCGCCACCCTTCAGCGACTAGTCAAAACATGAAAGTTCATTTATATTGCTACTGCGAAATGGCACCGTGAGATGACGCCCCCGGCCCTTGCGGGACTCGACCTGAACCGATACGTGCAGACGTGCAGTTTCCTGAGTGGCCGCTGCGGGAGAAATGGCAGTGTTGCGATCGCCATTAGTTTGGTTCTCGAGTACGGATCGAAGCCACTTTTTCAAAGCAGGCTCTATGCCAGGTTCCCAACCGAGTTGTTTTAGTTTTTTCAACGTCTTCCTCCTTACACTTTTAGAAATAGGGGGTGAATAGGGGTATACCCCTTGTCCCATATATGTAACACCCCAAACCACATTTGGACGTTTAGTTTACTGACGTCAAGCTGGCGATACCAACTTTTACGAGCGGCTTGATAGCTGTTGGATATAACGTACTAAATAGCTAATGTGCGTATCAAAGACTACAAAACAAAAAGAAGAAAAAACAAACACTGAGGTTTTGCAGCAGGGCCAAAAAATCTTGATTGTCTTACTGTAGCCTCTAATCCGTACATTAGCTATTCTAATAAGTTGTATCACTCGACTATCAAGCCGCTCCTGAAAGCTGGTATCGTCGGTTCGACGTCGGTGGGCTGAACGTCGAATTTTTGTTTTCGGGAGTTACATATTTTCTATAGTGTAGCTTTTTCCTCAATTCAAAAGCGAGATGAGAAATCACGTGGTCGTGGCGTGCTTGGGCACCGGAGGCGACGACTCGAAGCTTCCACCGTGGTTTTTCAGCGCACCATGGAACTTGTCATTTTCAAGTGATGATAAGTGCCGTCACGGCACTCATTGGCCACGAACGCGAATTCAAATATTGGTCGACAGATTGATTGCTGACGAGCGCACACGTCCGAGTTACGTCCCAGACGGCATATTTTACGTCCCTAGGACATCCCACGTTCGTCTCACTTCGGACATTTAGAAGTCCACCGGATGTCCATTTACCCCCGAACGACGTTCACTGGATGTCCATCGGATCATCCGATGCAAAAACTCTGAACGTGGCACGGCTCATCCGAGGGACGTCCAAAGACGGATGTACGGACATTTGCCGGAACACCCACCGAATTACCCGCCTGTGCAATAATATTGCATTTTCTTTAGAAAAGTATTAATACGTGAAATATGTCAAATATTAGTATAATTATTGTTTGTTCTTTTAGTGCTCATGCTTGGTGTAGTACTATTGTCGAGTTATTCATCTGTACTATATATGAAAAATTCACATAAACGTGGTTCGATGATACCATGCACTAGTTTATTTCTGCATTAAATTCACTCCACTGCTTCGCTTCAGCTGGGTTTGCATGCACACCTATCAGTAAAGCGTAGCATCGGAGTGAACGTAATGTGGAAACAAACTAGTCCATGATATCATCGGAGCATGTTTATATGAATTTTGCATATATAGTGCAGACAGATAACCCGACAATAATTCTACACCAAGCATGAGCTCAGAAAGTTAGACCAAAATATACCAAAAGTAGGTTTAGTATTTGCTCTAGTAAGCTAAATTGTGACAGTAAGTCTGCAAGTAAACTAAGTCAAGTGGGATTTCTCTTGAACTTTTATTGGATACACAATGAATGTACCTGGTCTTTGCTTCTGGGCCTTCATTAGCACAAATAAATAAATAAATATAGACGTTAGCAGAGCTAGAAGACTTAGCTAAAACAGGTAAAACCAATAATTATAAAAAGCAGAAGATCAACGCCGGCTGCCCTTTCCATATTCTCGTTCTGGTGCATGTCCGAGCCATGACTTTGTTGTAACTTCGACATCATCCTTTGTTGATTGTGTAAACCTCTTGTTTACTGCAGCTGGAAGAAAAACAGTATACAAGGAAATATAATTAGAGCCTCGCTGAAACCACTGTACCCTTCAAGGGCAGCATGAAATAGGAGAGAGGACAACATATTCCTTCATCTGTTGCTTAAAGGTGTATGGAGCCAAAATTCTACCGCCTATTTTATTGTTTAAATGTCATCTAGGCAATGACATCTGCTCGGAAAGACAAATGTTCTGTTGAAAAGGACAAGAAAACAAATGCTAAAACGAACTAAACGATTACCAAAGTGCGCATGGTTGATGTTTCCAAAACAGTGTTGCATGCCATGACTACGAACACTGTGTTATGACATCGCTTATGATATATGTAGGGTTCCGCGTTTTCGGTTTTTATTTTTTTTTTAAATTCGCGTACTTTTTTCGGTGTTTATTTTAAAATTCAACTTTTTGGTTTTTTTCGGTGTATATTTATTCTCAAAAACGTTCACCGGTCCTCTTCGGTTAATATGACATAACACCATCGGACACCGGATCAGATGATTCTTGTAGCTGTGATATTTGTGATCACTCAAAGAATAACGACACATATATACGTGGTCTTCGCTACAACTTCCGTCAGGACACACCTCAGAATTGTGGAATTCGCGGGCAATATCTTCAGCGTGCTTCTTTTTTCTTCCCATTCTGACGACGTGACCATCGGAGGTGATGACCGTACAAGAAACAGCGGAATGGCAAAAAAAGATCCATTGTATTTATGTTTTTAACCACAGAGAAGTTTAAGGGAGGGTGTTAAGAAAGGTATTGACGGCTTTCCTCGATGTCCTCTGAAGTGCATGAAGCGAAAAACCTTATACTAGCCCACATTCGAACTTTTGTTTTGGGACCGGGAACGGGACACACTAAGCCCGATCACAGAAAGGACACAGATGTCCCGCGAAGGCCAATCCAAGACCTCTTTTGTTGCATGTTGGACCTTGGACCAATCACGAAGGCGTCGCACAATGTCGAACCTTGCAAAGCTCTCGCTCTCTCTCTCTCCCTCCCCCACCCACCTCAACGCGGCCCTAAAATCTGGGTTTTTTCGGTTAAAACCGAATTTTAGAAAACGGATTAGACGTACTTTTATCGGTTTTTATCAGTTTAAATCGAAAACGCCGAACCTACAAACTGACCTTTTTCGGTTAAAACCGAATTTCCGAAAATGTATTCGACGTACTTTTATCGGTTTTTATCAGTTTAAACCGAAAACTCCGAACCCTAGATATATGCGTAGTGCGCCTCTGTCGCCAACGCCTGAACGCATAGTTTTGGTGGAGAAATCCAATGTAGAGCTGGCCACGATGAACCCGTGAGGTCGATTGCCCCCGTTGACCCAATGGCCGATCGGTAGTCTGCCTCGGTGTGGTATTTACTTTGTTGGAAGGTTCAGAAGTGAAAGGCTTCCGTGGGCTTTAATGCCCAGATGCCGCGCTATTGTGTGGCAGAGGACTGTAATAACTGCGTGCCACATCGCGAGCTGCCAACGCGTTAATTTCTGAGCGACGGATGTGTCTCGCACATCTGTCGTTTTTTATCTGGGTTCCGACAACAAATGATCGCTTGCGCTCTAATCACTTCCATGATGAGGATTACGAAAAGCGCCCCAGGGCGATGAAGTGTTTCGGCCTGTATGTGCGGCCGCGGCAGTGTGGGCGGGCAGTCCACTATTGTAGTCAGTACTGTGGCACGCGGCTGGTGCGGCCCTCAGATATGTCCAAGGGCCGACTTGTAATTCGTTGGCGCCACCGAGTGGTGAAGCTGATAATTACGCCAGCCTCCTTGTAGCCTTGCTCGTGCTGTATGGGATAATGTCACGAGTGTGTCGAAGACCACAAGGCGCATTGCGCTCTCCGGGGCTTCTCTTCGAGCGCTTTCTAGAGAGGGCCGCTTAGAATGAAAAATATAGCCATCCACTCAAAATACAAATCTGCGATTGTCATTTCCGGGTATTAATGACCGCATTTAACCTACTTTTGAACTTGATATGAAATTTCAATTTTCGTTTCAACATCCCTTTAAGCTGGGAAATAATAGTACAGTAATGAAATGACCA
This sequence comes from Ixodes persulcatus, assembly GCA_013358835.2. Lineage (NCBI taxonomy): Eukaryota > Metazoa > Arthropoda > Arachnida > Ixodida > Ixodidae > Ixodes > Ixodes persulcatus. Next base: position 141,122 of record JABSTQ010001594.1, on the reverse strand, counting down.
TGCTCAGTACTAAACATAATATACAATTCTCTTTCAGTAGTGCATTTTTAGTTCCGTTTTCTCAATTTTAACGACTTAAAATGTTTGCCCAAAATCGTTACCTTATCCACTCGGGCACTCATTATGTTTCCTTTGATCACATTTCTATCTCTCCCAGGGTGAGAAGAGTAAGATAATTTTTCACCTGCAAATAAAAACCTTAAACGATTATGACACATATTATAGTAATGAACTTTAAAAGATTAAAAAGGTGAAACTAACCACACATGAGTTGACAAATACGAAGCTTGCAGAACTTCTTTTTCCCCTTCTTTCCCTCCCAAGAGTACTGGGCAGCTAGCTTATTAGTCAGCAGGTAGGCGAGCATGCGCTTGGTTGCAGTGCTCGGATTTTGTCCACCAACTTGAATTAGTTCCTTGACCTGAAAATTTCAAAGATGCCAAATTGTGTGTATCAATTTGCCAGAGCACAGCCTACGTGAGTTCCTTTGCAACTATGAGAGCAATTCTCTAAAATGTCTATTTTAAAAATACAAGACAGAAATAAGCTGCATTCACCGTTCCTCCTCCTCAACCTTTTTATCGTGCAAGCTGCAACCAGAAACTTTGGAGTCTGATTTGTGCGGACTTTAAGACACTCTTTAGTTTTGTTAGTTCCTGCCAATTTAATGAACCTCAGAGTCTTCACAAAACTAATATTTCTTGAAATAATTTGGTTGCACCTCAACACTTTGGAAGGAACATGCTGAAGAACCGCTAGCTATGTCTTGTATTTTACACACACAGGTGGCATGCACAACACCTAATGTCCCACAGCTATCAGCCCGAGTTTACCTTATGTAGATGTGGACGCACCACATCAGCTAAGATCTGTCTCGAAGTTAGAGAGACCATCGGCTGTGTTGAATGGTTGCGGTACAACAGGACCGGGTACATCAGTGGGCTCGCTGGAGGCGGTGAGAGCGTCAAGCGTGCTGCCAACTTGCTGCAAGCTCAAACATTGAGTAGCCTTAACACTTGGCCCTGAAAGTCTGAAGAATAAATCGAAATTACTTATTAGCAAGGATGTGAAGTACCTAGGTATAAGTTGCTGTACATTGGTAACTACCGTCAAGTACCGATCAAGCGCTCACTCAAAATTTGGAGATAAATGCAAGAAAGTGGGGGATGGGCACTTGTTAGATCACAAATTTTCTATATGTGCACCTTCAAAGTACGCTGGCATTTCATGGAGCAGCATTGCCCCTCAGTAATTAGGAGCTCCCCTTAAAGGGATACTGAACCAAGGAATTTAGTGCCCATAATAAGTGGCGCACGTTCTTTCCACGAGCCAGCAGCCGCCGGTGTGCGCGAGCACACCCAACAAAAATGACGTCAAAGACCCCCATTCGCGGTTAAGATGACAGTGAAATGTATGGGCTTGGGGCCAAAGGAGAATAAAGACAAGTTTTTCATCTACACAGTGGTGTCTGGTCTAAAAGGCAAGCGATTAACAGGTCTAACAAGCACGTAGCTTTCACTTGCAGAGATAAAAGCCTGTATTTATTCTCCTTTGGCCCGAAGCCCATGCATTTCACTGTCCTCTTAAGCGCGAATGGAGATCTTTGACGTCATTTTTGTTGCCTGTGCTCGCGCACACCGGCGGCTGCTGGCTCGTGGAAAAAACGTGCTCCACTTATTATGGACACTAAATTCTTCGGTTCAGTATCCCTTTAACTGTGTTAGGAACAACGGACATTATTCGACAGAAATGGTCGAAAAGATGAAAACTCAAGCGGAAATAATGAAAGTAAATCAGTGGTCTATTTTTGGACGGGCGAAAGCCTGTAATATATTCTTAGCAGCAAAACTTTGGTGCGCACTTCAGGTGATTTGCTGTACTAGAGGCCACATTCAGAAGTTTCACAGAGTGTTTGCAACTTTTGTATGGGGTTCCACGTGGGAACCTATGAGACGAGATAATCTGTTTCGTTCCGTTGAGCAAGGCGGTCTCGGGCTTTTACACGTCTTTTTAAAACAACGTATATCACGCTTCTTGTTCTTCAGAACTGTGTCTCACGACGTCCTTCGAACTTACATGCAGGCAGAGCTTTCAAGTGCGTTGCCGTATTTGGTAGTAACAACAGTGCCTGCGAGCACATCTCGTCCCTTGGGATACCTCGGAGAGGTGGTGAGCTCAATAGAGTTCCTTAAAGCACGTTTTTCCTTGGAATACTTATTTAAAGTGTCGCGGAAAGCTTTATATGTTGATCATTTCCTATGCCCCTGTACCGAAGTATGTTCAGTAATGGCCCGGGACAAGACGTCCTGAAACGCGTGTGTAAGCTACATGTCTCACCGGCAGCGAAGTCATTCTTTTATAAGCTCCACACTTTAACGTTGCCGGTAAAGCCTTGGCTTCGTGCAAAAGGTATATTTGTCCCTTGGTCAGTGAACTGCCGTTTGTGCAACCAGCCTGAAACAATAGAACATTGCTTTATTTTTTGCACCGACACCTATTTGTTTTGGGATGTCCTACAAAGGACATTGAAGAAAGATCTGAATATCTGTGCATATACGATACGTTTTTGTCTTTAAACCAGAATGATACTTTTCTTTATGACCTGTTCACATTGATGGGACTGCATAGCCTTTGGAAAACAAGGATGATTGATAGAAATGCTGATCCTCCACGGTCTACAAAGTCCAATTTCATAGAAACTGTGTCACATGTACGTAATGTGTACGATCACCTCAAGAAATGCCCAGAATGGTATACCCTTCTTGACAAATGTGGTCATCTTCCCGACTTTTAGAGATGTGACCCTATTCGAAATATGTTACCATAGCCCTCTTTCTTCGTATTTCCCTGTGACCATCACCAGACAGTTTGAATGTAAATAAGGGATAACCCTGTTAGAATGTGTCTTGATTGTTTCTACTGTCCTTTTTCCATGTAATAAATACAAAAAAAGAAAAAAAAAGATCGGTGGCCGAGTGGGCTAGCGCACACCAGCTCGGAGCACGTGGAGCGAAAGCTCGCACTGCAGAACCCAGGGATCCTGGATTCAATCCCCACCCCTGCCCATTTCGATCTGGATGAGCATCGTACCGGCGTGCGGTCGTGTATCACTACTGCGTGGTGCACGTTAAAGACCCCAGGCTAGCGGTTGTACTGCACTGGATAAATTGCTCATCTACAGCGAGTGACTCGTCGCAACATTAAAAATGGCTGACCAACGACTCGCTGTATAAATATCCGCACAACCCCAATTATTGTGAGGGTCGCCATCTTTTTCGATGCAGAACGATCTCCGACTTCGTCTCGACCACTGAGTTAACTGCATCGTCAAAGTGCATTGTTACGACATTTTGACGTCACCGCCAACTGCATCATTTTACGAGCATAGCTCGAACTGCATATGGAAAAACTATATTTCAACGTCATGTCACGTGACCCGAGAGAATAGCCAATCAGTGCCCGATGCAGTTTTCTGCATTATTTAGTTTGCGTTCCAGCATAGATAGACAGGACAGAAAATGAACTACGAGCTTGATGACCACTCAAAATGCCAACAAAGCGACCCCCTACGTTGAGTGCCTTTTTGAACGCAACCTACTTGAAGAAGGTGTTATTCATTCACTCATATCCGTATCCAAGTTCGTTTATAGTGAACTCCCCATATAGGGAATGTAGATTGTAGTTAAACGATGCGTCTAAGGTGCGCCGCAGGACGTGATATTCAGCGATGTCACTATTGGCGAGGTGCTCTGTCCCGTTTGTTGTCCCCGCACCTCGGTGTTTACCCAACACAAGGCCTGTTCACATGCCCACAGGCCTTGTGGGAATGTCCATGTCATCTTCTTCAATGGAGCGCGGGGCACAGTGTAACGTAAAAATACTAACAATAAACGAAGTGGCGTTAAGTGCCGGATCTCTCCCGAAAGCAGTCTTCAGAGAATGCGAGCCTGACCCACTTTAGCTTTAGTGCTGAGCTGGGCACCATCACCGTGCATGCTGCCTGCATTGTTCATGTAGGCCGGAGTGGTAACAAAAGAGCCCCTCCTCCCCCGTCACAGTCATTTCGGCCGATAGTCGTATTACGGCCGAGCGTGCATTACGGCCGAGAGAGGCGGAAGGGCCGGGAGTCGCTTTAAGGCCGCATAGAGCATAACGGCCGAGAACTGCATTATGGCTAGGGCTCCGTGTTTTCGGAGTTTATTTTTCGTGAAATTCGGAGGGTGTTTTTCGGAGTTTATTTTTTAGCGAAAATTCGGTGTTTATCGGAGTTTATTTTTCGTAAATCCCCAATTCTTCGAAATTCGGAGATTAATTTCGCAGTGTTTCCTTTTAAAAAATAAAAAAAAATAATAACCGGATGCAAACGTATGCCAGATAAAAAATAAAACGCGCTTGTATCAATTAAGATTTCTTCAGTTGAATTTGGCGTTGGTGTCATTGGCAATATTAATTTGTCCCACGACAAAAGTCGCACACAAGTGTGGCTTCGATAAACGTCGATACCTTAAACTGCCGGAGGTAGCCGCAAGGAAGCTCGTAGTCATCCCAACGATCTATCCCGTGACCGCGCGAGGTGGAGTGGTTAAGGATGTAATAGAGAAGTTTCAACTTCCCCTCTTCCCTATTTTATACAATCTCTATGGTCCGTAGCTTTCACTGTTACCCCCAGAAACATACCCTCTTCTTTCTCTAAATCCCAAATCCCATGGCCCAAACTGGAAACCAAAAGAGTGGCTGTTGTCGTGACACGAATGGTACGATGACCTGTTTCCCTGAACCAACCTTGACGAGACAAGCCGTAAGACCCCCTTTCGACAACGGTCCGAGGCTTGAAAGAGAGTTATGTTATCATTTTTTTTTGGACCATTTATCCTGCGCTGCTCAAATTGCAAAAAAAAAATTACTTTTTCTTTTTTTTGTGGGGGGGGGGGGGGGGGGGTTGGTGGCATGGGCGCATAACAATTCGGAGTTTATCGGATAAATTTGAATTGATAAAAATTTACGGGTGGGTGTTTTTCGGAGTTTTTCGGATTTATCCAAAAACACGGAGCCCTAATTATGGCCGATACAATGCGCTGGTGTGGCCGCCTCCTCGGGGGTTGCGTTGTGGTTGACGACCGTAGTTACCACCATATTAGATAGATGGCGCCACATACTTCTTTTATTTGTCAATGCACAATGTATTTCTCGGTGACGGCAAATACCGCGTTTTTGGTTTTATTGCTTCATCCTTTTGCTGCCTTCTTCGAGCAGCAATGGCTCTCCTCGGAGAGACAAATCGACTTGTAGAACCAAAACGCTCACCAGGAACAACATACGAACTACGAACCATGTAGAAGGTTGGCACCGCTCCCCGAGCGCGAAGTTTCAATGCCAGCCAAGAATGCCCCTAGAAAAATTCATGGTCCCTTCCAGAGGAACATCTACCATATGACACAGGTGAAATAAAGTTAGTTATTCGTCACCGTCAACTTAGAAGCGATTGTATAACACACAATCGCGTAGCAGCATAATTTAATTTCAGACCAGTGCTATCCAGCGTGTATGCCATCCCGAGCAAGGCGCTTCGTGAGTTCAGGGTCAACGCCAGGGTGGAGCGCATGTTTTATTTTGACGAGCTATATAGACATTTGCCAACAACGCGGTTCGCGGTTCTCCACCCCTGCCCGTTTCTGTCTGGACGAGCACCGCACCGACGTGCATTCGTGTAATCATTATTGCAAGTTGCACATTAAAGACCCCTGGTTAGCAATGATATACTGCGCTGGCTAAATTTCTCATCTAAAGCGCTAAATTGTGTTGCCACATCTCAAAGGGAGACCGACCTCATCTTATATCAAAACTAACGTGAAATTTGCTTTACTTGGTTCTGAACTTTGCGACGCCCAACAAAATATTGTTGGAATGCGCACAAGAGGTCACTAGTGAAGTGGTTTATATCATCAGAAGGTTTTTTTTTTTTTTTTTCGGTGTGCACGTTCTGGGCGGGTAATTTATTTTAGTAATAATGTTATATATCGTCGACACATGTACTTTTAGGTCAGAATCCGCAACGGAGAAGTGCCAAACACGAGCAGGCTAAGGCACGCGGCAAACAACGACGGCATCAGCAACCCTCAAGGCGAACTTGGCGCGACAGTCGAGCTGCATGAGCGCCGCAGCAGGAACGGGAGCGGCAGCCATGTCGAACCTACAGCACCAGTTCGCAGACATCGACGCCTTCCTTGATGGAGTGTTCTGCAGGCACGTAGCCAGGGGGGGTGTTTCAAGGTGCTGGTGCAATCACACACACTATAAAAAAAAAGGATATATATATAGATATGGGTGATTTCATCTCAACTCAGGCACGGATTTAGGGTTGAATTTTTAATTTTTACGAAAAAATTATATGTTTTGGGTCAATTCCTATAATAAAAAAGACGCAAACGGCAATGTCGTCGGATTTTTTGTTCTCAAGTTATAGACCGTTAAAGCGGTCAAGGTGGAAACTGACGTTTTTCCAGCTTATCGGAGGTGCCATATTTCACTCCATCCCTTTTCCATACTTTTTACGCTACATCAATATAACTTTTTGGGAACACTCTAGGCATAGGCTTTTTCATGCTAATTGAGCGTCTAGGTCATAACATTTTTAATGATTTTTGTTTTATTTGTCAAACCGCCTCTCTGCGACGATATTCAACGAAGTTCAGCAAGCTGTGCTGTGTGACCTAATCAACATATTTTTATGATCTTTATATCACCGTAAAGCTCAAATTAAGCTATTTCTTTTGAGTATACTTTCAATATTTTGCAATAAGTATATGTGTCGCTACATGTGCCTGAAAAACGAAAATTAAAAAAAAACTAGCAAGTTTGGAGTCGATTTTCTAAAAAAAACCACTTTTTATTTCTTTTATTTTTTATTCACAGTTAGTTGATATAGTAGTCTATCGGAAAATACCAACAGAAATTGTAATATATTGTTTGTATGGCCGCTATTAAGACTCGAATATCGTGCTATGAGCGTTGTGAACGGGACTTCGCACATTCGCTCTGCTGAGCAGAAATTTGTCCTATGAAGGGTTTTCTATTTATCGTTAGCAGTTACCTCAATATCCAACCATAAACATTAATACAATTTGGAGTAGTGTACTTAAAAAAGTTTACTTCGAAGTCCGTATCCACAAGTGCTGGCACAGCGATTACTTCCTCTCTATACGGGGGAATGCAGATCGTTAGAGAATTCCTCTGGGGCCTTTTGCTTTCGGCCTTGAATTTGAAATACCGAACTTGACATGTAATTGTCATATTTTCTTATGTCAAACAGATATGCAGTGCATATACATATGTACGATTTAGTAACTGACGCTTAGGAAGTACGGTTTATTTTGTGCGCGTACGGACTCTTTAGTAAAATAACAAGCATTTCGTAGCGTGTAAGGCTTCAAACGTGTTAATCATGTGTTTAGGTTTCATTTTTATTTTCAGTGATTCATGCCGGGTTACTTAGACTTTTTCCTCTTGACTTAAGTTTGTCCGGGAGTCTAGATGTTACGTATCTTCTACGTCAATACATAGCGCGAAGCTCAGACACCTTGCAAACCACGCCAGTGCCAAGCAAATAAATATTGTGAGGATAAATATTGTTGCTTCACTGGCTTTTACGCTGAGATATTGAGGTAAGTACTAACATTAAATAGAAAACGTTACAAAGGTCAAAATTCTGGTCAACTGAGCGTCTATGCGAAGTTCCGTTCAAAACTCTCACATCACGAGATTTGAGTCCTAATAGCGGCCATACAAACAATATATTACAATTTCTGTTGGTAGGTCCTGACAGATTACTATATTACCTAACTGTAAATAAAAAATGAAAGAAATAAAAGGTGTTTTTTTTTTAGAAAATCGACTTCAAACTTGCAAGTCTTTCTTTAGAAAAACTTGCAAGTTTGAAGTCGATTAAAAAAAAAAAACACGTTTTATTTCTTTCATTTTTTATTTACATTTAGGTAATATAGTAGTCTGCCAGGACCTACCAACATAAATTATAATATACTGTTTGTATGGCCGCTATTAGGACTCGAATCTCGTGCTGTGAGAGTTTTTAACGGGACTTCGCATAGACGCTCAGCTGAGCAGAATTTTGACCTTTGTAACGTTTTCTATTTAATGTTAGTACTTAACTCAATATCTCAGCGTAAAAGCCAGTGAAGCAACAATATTTATCCTCACAATATTTATTTACTTGGCACTGGCGTGGTTTGAAAGGTGTGTGAGCTTCGCGCTATGTATTGACGGAGAAGATACGTAACATCTAGACTCCCGGACAAACTTAAGTCAAGAGGAAAAAGTCTAAGTAACCCGGCATGAATCACTGAAAATAAAAATGAAACCTAAACACATGATTAACACGTTTGAAGCCTTACACGCTACGAAATGCTTGTTATTTTACGAAAGAGTCCGTACGCGCACAAAATAAACCGTACTTCCTAAGCGTCAGTTACTAAATCGTACATATGTATATGCACTGCATATCTGTTTGACATAAGAAAATATGACAATTACATGTCAAGTTCGGTGTTTCAAACTCAAAGCCGAAACCAAAAGGCCCCAGAGGAATTCTCTAACGATCTGCATTTCCCCGTATTGGGAGGAAGTAAGCGCTCTGCCCGCACTTGGGGATACGGACTTCGAAGTAAATTTTTTTTAAGTACACTACTCCAAATTTTATTAATGTTTATGGTTGGATATTGAGGTAACTGCTAACGATAAATAGAAAACCCTACATAGGCCACATTTCTGCTCAGCAGAGCGCCTGTGCGAAGTCCCGTTCAAAACGCTCATAGCACGATATTCGAGTCTTAACAGCGGCCATACACACAATATATTACAATTTCTGTTGGTAGTTTCCGATAGACTGCTATATCAACTAACTGTGAATAAAAAATAAAAGAAATAAAAAGTGGGTTTTTTTAGAAAATCGACTCCAAACTTGCTAGTTTTTCGAAATTTTCGTTTTTCAGGCACATGTAGCGCAACATATACTTATTGCAAAATATTGAAAGTATATTCAAAAGAAAGAACTTAATTTGAGCTTTAAGGTGATATAAAGATCATAAAAATATGTTGATTAGGTCACACAGCACAGCTTGCTGAACTTCGTTGAATATCGTCGCAGAGAGGCGGTTTGACAAATAAAAAAAAATCATTAAAATTGTTATGACCTAGACGCTTAATTAGCATGCAAAAGCCTATGTCTAGAGTGTTCCCAAAAATTTATATTGATGTAGCGTAAAAAGTATGGAAAAGGGATGGAGTGAAATATGGCACCTCCGATAAGCTGGAAAAACGTCAGTTTCCACCTTGACCGCTTCAACGGTCCATAACTTGAGAACAAAAAATCCGAAGACATTGCCGTTTGCGTAATCTTTCATTATAGGAATTGCCCCAAAACATAAAATTTTTTCGTCAAAATTAAAAATTCGACCCTAAATCCGTGCCTGAGTTGAGATGAAATCACCCATATACATATATATATATATATATATATATATATATATATATATATATATATATTTTTTTTATAGTATGTGTGATTGTACCAGCACCTTGAAACACCCCTCAAAAATATTTTCTGGCTACAAAAAAAGACTTGGCGGCCAGGTTTTTTTGTTTTGTTTTTTAACTTGGCCTATGCGTTTTTAATATTTCCTAGCCTGCATGCATCTGTTTGCCTCAGCGTTTCGCTTTAAAAAGATTGAAAATAAAATTTCTAAAGTCAACCTCACTTATCGTTTTTGTAGCCGCCCGGAAGAATCAGGCAAAATTAATTTAGTTGAAGTGGTGAAAATTTAAAAGACGCAATAAATTTTTCGCTGAGCTCTTAAAAAGAAGATTTTTAGAATATAAGAATGTTATACCGAAAAGGCGCCCTAAATTCATAGCATTTATTTGGAAATACGTGTGCACGTGCGTGCGTGCGAGCGCGCGCGTGTGTGTGTGTACATAATCCAAATATGCAGGTGAAGGAACTACTTATCGAACGAATAAGAAATAATAAAGCGCAGAAGAGCAAATAAATAAATGAAAAATTTGGTTAGGCAAGGCCGACATACCAACTGGTGCCGCCCGTGAAGGGTGAAAACAAACCCAAAAACCGCAGTACTTGCAGACGCCGACAGGTACTCTTAAAAATGCCCATACGTCTACTTTCCCGCAGAATACTCGGAGCGCCAATCATTGCGATCTGCGAAGAGACCTTGGCGAATGACGAGACTGAAAATATGTTAAGGTTAAAAATGAAGTCTGAGTTGTGAGACTTTGAATGAAGTTTCATCCGTCATGCTCAGTGTGGCACCATTCTATCTTATTTACTCGCAACTAAAGTCGTCAACCACAACGCGACCCCCAAGAAAGCGGCCGCACCAGTCTATTTCAAAACTCTCGGCCCTAATGCAGTTCTCGGTCCTTACGCCCTCCTCGGCATCAGAGCCACTCCCGGCCATTCCGCTCCTCTCGGCCCTAATGCACTTTCCGCCGCAATGCGACTATTGGCCTTAGCGGGACGCTTCCTCCTCCCCCTCACCAGAGAACACGAACTCCAGCCCAGCGCTGACGCCGAATTCGGTCATGTCAGCCGAGCGCTGAGTCGATGTATTTGTTGTCCCCGTTCGTGAAGTTCTAAAGTTAACCGCTTGGGGCGTCACGGTCTGATCTCCTCCCCTATAGCTAAAGGGGAGCATCTCGCTAAGGCCGATAGTCGCATTACGGCCGAGAGTGCGTTAAGGCCGAGAAGGGCAAAAGGGCCGGGGGTGGCTTTGAGGCCGAATAGGGCATATCGGCTGAGAACTGCATTAAGCCCGATGGTCTCTGAATGAGCTGGTGTGGCCGCCTTCTCGGGGGTCGCGTTGTGGTTGACGACTTTAGTTGCCACCAAATAAGATAGATGGCGCCACATTGAGCATGGCGGATGACATATTTTTAGTCTCGTCAATCGCCGTGGTTTCTTTTCAGATTACAATGATTGGCGCTCCGAATAATGTGAACTACTTAATTTTCGAGATGACCTAGTTTTCGCCAATCGCCTACAATTCACGAAAAATAGGTCCCGCGAACAATCCCGTTAAAATGTAAGCACATTAGATTCTATATTGAGATCTTACCGCGTCGCAAAAATTAGAACCCGCAAATTAATACAAAACTCCAGCTTTGACCTAATCGCGAAAAATAAGTAGTTTACAGTATTCTGCAGGAAAGTAAACTTATGACATTTTTAAGAGTGTATCCGTCGGTGACTGCAAATACTGCGGTTTTGGGTTTGTTTTCACCCTTCACGGCCGGCACAGTCGGTACGCCGGCTTTGCCTATCCGAATTTTTCATTTATTTATTTTCTTTTCTGCGCTTTATCATTTTTATTCGATTGATCAGTAGTTCCTTCATCTGCATATTTGGATTATGTGCACACGCGCACACGTATGTCCAAATAAATGCTACGAATTTAGGGCGCCTTTTTGGTATAACATTCCTATATTTTAATAATCTGCTTTTTAAGAGTTCAGTGAAACATTTATTCTGTCTTTTCAATTTTCAGAACTTTAACTAAATTAGTTATGTCTCTGATTCTACCGGGCGGCGACGAAAACGATGAGTGAGGTTGATTTTAAAATTTTATTTTCAATCGTTTTTACAGCGAAACGTTGAAGAAAACACATACTAGGAAATATAAAAAACACGTGGGCCATCAGAATGTCAGAACATGACAATTAACTCACCGTCGGAGTGCATTCTTGCCTCGAAGAAGTGTCACGTGCTTCGTTCCGTCTCTCTAATTGGCTCACGAGGGCATAGCCTTCTCCCTTTGCTAAAAAATGTTGACACAGAGTGTAGCAAAAAAGAAAAGCTAGTCGAAGCAGTTAAAGCGCCACATGTTTAATTAATCGTAAAAGATGAAGCAATAAAACCAAAAACGCAGTATTTGCCGTCAACGAGAGATACAATTTGCACTGACAAATAAAATAAATATGTGGCGACATCTATCTTATTTGGTGGCTACTAAAGTCGTCAAACACAACGCGACCCCCAGAAGGCGGCCACACTAGCCCATTGAGAGACTTTCGGCCTTAATGCAGTTCTCGGCCTTTATGCCCAATTCGGCCTCAAAGCCATTCCCGGCCCTTCCGCTCCTCTCGGCCGTAATGCACTTTCGGCCGTAATGCGACTATCGGCCGAAATGACAGTGACCCAGCTAAAGCGACCTCTTTCTTTTTGTCCCGGAAATGTTTCGTGACATGTATCAGTGATATTGCCACGTGCATTGCCGAGCGAGCGCGTGGCCGAATGGTTGCCGCGCTTGGCTCTCGCGCGGCGGCTCCTGGTTCGATTGCAGGGAGCGGACTCCTCTTTTATTTATTCTTTCAACTTGACATTCTCGTACGTTCGAGAACCTTGTCGTGTGATCGAGTTACGAATGTTCTACGCGCCGAACGTTCTACGCCAAATGTTCCAGAAACCTACGAGGTACAAAAGGTGCTCCGCGTGGCGGTCAAGGGTCAGTCTCACCCCAGCGCTCGATCCTGCTGTTTCGCCGACTTCTACGCATGCAACGCTAACCTTTCTCTTTTCCTTTTTTTCTTTTTTTGCTTACAAGTTTGCTTTAAAGTTAGTGTATCTGGGAAAGTAGCGCCATTCCCTTCCTACCTGCTAGCCGGACACAAACAAATACCAACATACAGACGACAATACCTCTCAAGGTGATTGGCTCATCGCTGTCGGTTGCCATGGCGATCGCCATTTTGGACCCTTTCAAAGCTTCGAAGCTTCGAAAGGGTCGTTAAAACGAGTCACACCAAGATCGCTATGGAGCATCATAGTACTAAAAGCGTTCCTCGACCAATATGAGCGTCTTTGGCACTGCGCATGCAATAAACTTATCACTCATGCTTATTTCCCTGCTTATGTATAAGAAATGTCTTGATCCAAGAAACGCATATGATTAAATAAGCTCATATAAGAGCATACAAAAACCTTATAAGAACGATATAAGATTATATAAGAAGTTACAAGAAATTTCTTATCAGTTTCTTATAACTGCTTACATAATGTTATATTGTTCTTATAACTTCTTATAAGGTCATTATATGCTCTTATATGATCTAATTTAATCATATGCGTTTATTGGACCAAGAAATGTCTTATATACAAGGTGTCACAAAAGAATATTTACACGCTCTTTTTTACCGCAAAAATAAACTAGGCATGCATCGCCGAACGCTCATTCTCCGCCCAAAGGTAGAGCTAGAGGTCACAACCAGATGCCAAAGTTTCAGCCTGATCCGATACCTTATTCAAAAGTTATAAGTGATTTTCTGAAAATTTCAATGGAAAAATGGAGCCCATTTTTGCCCGTTTTCGGTTTCTGGTGCCATAGAGCCCCATGTGTTCGAAAAGTCCGTCGGCCGCCATTTTCCCATTGAAATTTTCAAAAAAGCGCTTATAACTTTTGATTAAGTTATCGGATCGGGCTGAAACTTTGGCATCTGGTTGTGACCTCTAGCGCTACCTTTGGGCGGAGAATGAGTGTTCGGCGAGGCCTAGTTTATTTTTGCGGTAAAAAAGACCGTGTAAATTTTCTTTTGTGACACCCTGTATATAGGACATTTACTGGGGGATATGACCGGTGAAAAATCAACTAACGGATTTGTAAATTGGTTAGTCTATTAAAGGGTAGCGATCAGTAGGGTTAATTTTTTTTAATCAAGCCACAGCTCCAATCAACATTCAATATTTTATTAAAGCTATGGTTTGTGCGAGGCAACAAAAATGTGTGGGACCAGCGGTTGTATACAAACCACAATATGGAAGCTTCCGATTTTAATAATAATCGCTTTGCTGAATTTACACGCATGTGAAGTGATACAACACGACCTTTAGTAAGAAGAAACAACAAAAACAGCAAGCATTTATTGGGGGGGTCTCAGCTCAGCCGGAAACGGGCTTGCGTCGTCGAGATCTATGCTTCTTAACGTGCGCCGGTAGCGGACGACGCACGGCTTGTATCCCCGTTTCGCATGGTTCCGATTTCGGCCGCACGGTGGCGACACGGTTCGATCTCGAGGCGAAGATTCCGCCGTGAAGGACGACGCTTCATTTGAGATGTTGATTGCAGCGGAACTTCCCAGTGACAGATAACCAAAGCTTAAAGAAATTTCAACAAGGTAGCGGCTTTTCAAACCAACCGTCATTCGTTGAATTTCCGAGCGCCTTCACACGACAAAAGTCGCTCAAAGTTTCTGTGCTCCGACTCCTCTCTTCAGTTCAGAAGGCGGACGATTGACATTTCGCCGAAAATTATTAAAGCTCTTTTGAGGTCACTCCGTTCACTAAAAGAAGCTCTAAAATTCATTGTTGCGCGGGATGAGCCCATGGTCCTTTATAATAGGTGTATTCACTGGACGCCATATTTGAGGGCGATGTTTAGAGCGCATGCTCAGAACGAGCTCACATTATTATGCTGCTAAGACCGGCAGTCTTGATGGTGCTGAATGTACGTTGCAAAAGAACAGCTCGCCATCAGCCCGCACTTAGCAGCCGCGCACACAAATATGGCCGCCAGTGAACACTCCATATTGGCGGCGAGATGTTTTGGTAGCGCCCTCCTATGCTTTCCTCTCCTGACGTCATTACCTTGGGAACAACAAGTTTGATGGTGTTTGTACTTGGCGTGGTGGAAGCTTGAAAACATTGCGCTCTGAAGCCATCACTGCCAACACAGCCAAATTGAAGTTCTTACATTCCTCTTATTTCCGTCGATGAGAAATCCTTTGCTGTCGTCATAGTCAGCATTCGGTCAATCGTGGCAGGCCGACTGCCGGTTCGTAAATCTCACTGGAACCCGCCATCCATGTTGGAGGCATTCGTCGCTGTTATCGCTGTTATGCTATGTTCTGTGTGCTTAGGGGCCGTACTCGCACTGTAGTTTGTCTGTTCACTCCAGCTTCAAAATGGTTAGTTGGGTCGTCAATAATTCTTCCAGCCGTAAAAGTCGGCGACAACGGAGCTACGGCCAGCAGCATTGTTTTTTTCTCGAATTCCAGAAATCACTAGGAAAAGGACAAGGCGACGCTCGAGCAATCGGTTCGCCAGCGTTATGAATGGCTCCGACGGATACGATGGCACAACCTCGACCAGGCGGGCAAAGACGGCAGCAGAACGCGGTAAATCCTGAGCGCTAACATCTCCAGTCCCGAGAGAAAGAACGAGAAAGAAAGCGACGAAATAGCAAAGAAAGGAGACGAAGGGTTAGGCGTGTTCGTTTTTCCGCGACAAGTTGAAGTTGCTCGAGCGCTTGTCAACTTTATTTAATTTTGTCAATGCGCGATTCTGATGTCTTTTTTTGCAAAGTAAGAGAGAACATAACAGTACAGACCTTTTATGTGAAGTTTTGCTGCTTTGCACATATTGAGGCATCGTCATCGTCAGCGATATGGGCTCATCGGGACCGCCAACAGGGACCGCCGATGTCCGTTTCTATGCCCCACCGTTCCGAAAAGGCCATTTGCACCGGGCCTTGCGCTCTGGGTATTCACACGAGGGAGAAATCCCGGGGATTTCTCCCCGGCACGCGCGCCTCACGAGATGAAAACGCGAGGCTTTTGCACATCACAAAGCCTGACGTTTTCGTCGTGGGATGCGCGTGCCGGGGAGAAATCCCCGGGATTTCTCCCTCGTGTGAATACCCTTGCAGCGAGAAGTTTTAGTGGCGCCCTCCTATGGTTCCCCCTTGTGACGTTATTACCTTGCAAACAACAAGTTCGATGGTGTTTGTAAATAGCATGGTGGAAGCTTGAAATCATTGCACTCTCAAAGGAACACTCCCAACACCGTCAAAATTAAAGTTCTTTCATTCCTCTTATTTCGTCAATGATAAATCCCCTTTCCGACGTCATAGTCAGCGTTCGGCCAATCGTGGAAGGCCGACCAGCGACGCTTGTGTTCGCTCTCGGGGCTAATACTCGTTTTCACCTCAAGAACCGTAGTAAAATAAAGTACGGCTTCTCGCGGAGCATTACTAATTTCCCTCTTCATGCTGAGAATTGAGATATATGTTGATGCATTTTAGATTAGATAAATGTTACCTTATCAAGACGTACACGTTTCAAACGCCAAAAGCATCGCTTCTGCCTCCGACAACCATATCTTGTAAGAACTATTTCGCGCGGCGTATGAACAATGAGCAAAACGTCCTCCTCCTTTTTTATGTGCAAACGCGTATAGATTATTCTATTAACTTTATGATCTTGATAAGAAAAGCTTCGTACCCCAGCAAAGGGTTTGTGAACTGCACTGCGTGTCAGATGAGGAACCTCTGTGCGATTGATTAGGACAAGAAAATATTCTGAAATGTGTTTATACGAATACGTCTTATTGCGGCAGCCTCCAACATGGCGCCAATGCACTGATATCAGACGAGAATGTTGGTTTAAATTTCGAGTCTACCCGGAAGTGACGTCAGGTGCAAGAAGACTGCGGCAAGAAACGGTATTATACCTGATTTACACTGGCGGTTGAACCGCATTCGTGTGAAGATTGCGAATGCGACTGCTTAATGGTCTAATACAAATTTACGCGCTTTCGATGATAAAAACGAGCGGATCGGCCTTGCGGCTGCGATTCGAATGCCAGTGTGAATGCAGAACTAGAGCTTTGAATGTCTTTGAAAGCTGGTTCATTGTATTACAAGGGCGCCACGCACATTAGAGACATTGAACGGCCGCGAAAGTTATTTCCTCTCCACGACGTCGACTGTCCTCGCACTTCGTCAAGTGCCGTCCCGGCCGCTCTTTCAGTGAGCCCTTTTACCCCGGGGATTCCGACGCAGTTCGCCGTCTAATAATAAACGTCGGGCGCTTTCCACACGGGTCTGGAAAGGAGATAGATAACCGCCAGGTCTCACCCACGTGCCGATCGGCTGCCCGGGTGCGGACAAAACCCAAGCACCGCTCCCTTCAAAGGCCGCTGCCTCTTCCTTGCACGCCCAGTTCGCAAAGAGCGCCAAGTCCTTCCAAGCTATTAGCGGCGAGATGTTTCGGTGGCGCCCTCGTTCGGTTACCTTTCGTAACGTCATTACCTTGTGAAGAACAAGTTCGATAGTGTTTGTTATTAGCATGGTGGAAGCCTGAAATCATTGCGCTCTCAAAGCAACACTGCCAACACCGTCAAAATTGAAGTTCTTACATTCCTCTGATTTCCGTCGATGAGACATCCTTTGCTGACGTCATAGACAGCCACAGCGACGCTTTCGATCACTCACGTCGCCAATACACCATTCCAATATTTACGAGTACTCAGCCCAGCGAGCGATCTACTCAGCATAGCACGCGCACGTTCGTCGCTTCACAAAGCGAGCAAATGAAGCGCCATGCGCACGAACACTGAAAATGGAATTGGCCAGGAGCCCTTTTTTCGGAAAGGTCTATAGGCGATTGCAAGCAAAGCCACCGGCCGCCACCATGTCTCTACTCGTGCAATTTTAAACTTGCCAACGCTATGTTCACGCGCAAGCTGCACGTGTTTACACTCATGGGGCACCAGTTGGGGCACCATGCTTGCAATTATCTGACACTACCGAGTGTCACAATTGAGTGACACTATTAACGCAAAAAAGAACATCGCCGTTTTTTTCGAATTGAAGGACTCGTCAAAACTACTATGTAAGGGTGTGAAGCGCTCAGTTGGAGCACTAACATAAGTGGTAAATTTTGGTGCCCGCCAGCAGCCTTTCGAAGTAAAATGCAAAAAAGCGCCGCAGCCGTGTTCGCTCGCGCTAGCAGTGTCGCGCAGTGTACAAGCTCGAACCCAGGGATCTGCAAGTCTCTTCTAGCGCAAGGGCGTCAGTGGTGGCCGTGGCGTTGACAGTGCTTGGTAAACATTTTACACCGATGATAACCCCACTCCCTTCTCCCACCCACCAAACACACCCCGCTACAGACTGTCCAGGTTGAGTTCGACACACTCCCAGAATCTCCTACGCAAAAGTACCCCCAATTAGCTGAAGCTTCACAGAAATTTCTATTAAGAATCCTTCGTTAACCCCTGCCTGGAAGGCGCTTAAAAGAGTAAGGCTTTAGTGGTGACCAGCGTTGAAAGCACATTCTAAATATTTTGCACCCCTATACACCTTTCCAAGAAACACTCGACCCCAGGGGCAGCAAACCGTTTTCGAGCCCAGTCACTGGGTTTGAGGCTAGACTCTCACCGGCGTCCCTGCTAACCCTAACCGAGTGGACTGTGATTTCGATAGGCGCAGCCTGCGTAGGCGCAGTTTCAAACACTGCTGGCGGCTAAATTCTCGTCTTTTCCCGCTGTATTTTGTGTTTCATGGTGCATGGATTTTCCCGAGGTCACTGAGAAAGCATTGTACCACATTTGAAGAAACAAAAGCAATAAAAAACCTATAAACTATTTTTGTTGGCTACGCGCGCGACTTGAATGTATGGTTCTAGTTTTTTGTGTGTTTTTTTACGATACGTTTTGACGGCTCCGCGCGATTCGCCGCATGACAAACGACAAAGCGCTTAGCTGTCAAAAATAAATTACAACAGAAGAGAGCCGAAAGGCATGCATTTTTCACGCTCACAATTAACGTGTTTACCGATGGACAGGACACGGACATACAATTTAGAAAGTGTTAACATTCAAAAAATATATTGTACGTACCACACGATGCAGCATTATCCAAAAATAATTTATTTGAGAAAGATCTCAAATAACACAGTCACAGTCGACGACAGTCACATCTTGACGATCGGACGGAATCCAAGATGACTTCGTTTTGAGGCACGTTTTGGGGAGAGCTTCCTCTTTTCACACAGCACCAAGTCAAAGGAACGAACGCGACTGACCCGATTCCCACCCCAACCCGGACAACTATTTTTGGAGATGACTAAGGATTCTACGCGGATTATCTTTGGGAGGGGGGAGAACAATGTTCTCAAAATCGCGTCGAGGGTCGTTCGACGTCCTTCACCTCCTTCGTTTCCCGCGAATGTCGAGCAGAAAAGCTTGAATGGCAGGCACTTACCAGCCTTATTTATCACAACGGAAGATAACACAGAAAGGGTACGCAGCACGCATAAAACAAATTAAGTGGAAACTTTCAAGAGGGGCGAGAAAACGTCGAATACAAAACCGCAAAAACATAGGTAGAGAACCGCGCTGAGCGGGTCTTCACAGTCCAAGAAAGTTGCAGAAAATTTCTAGCTGATAGAGGGCGCGAGAGTCGCACCAGCCGCATCAGAATCAGCAACATGGCGGCGGCCTAGGAGCGTTTTTTGGAAAGGTGTTTATTAGGGTGATTTTTGGTTCGTGCCAGGGTGACTCAGAGTTCCGTTCAGGTGCTCTAATATGGACACTTGGCGAAAAAGTCGGCGAGGAATTTGGCGGTCGTGACTGGCCGGCGCATCGCTTGACCTTGGCGCCGGATAATCGTGGGGGTCGAACTCCCCGCCGACTTCTTCGCCAGTGTCTAGATTAGAGGCCCAGATGGCCGAAAAGTTTATAAATTCTGGATGCCGAGTTTTACGGACGAAGATGATGTTCGTTGACAAGAAAATCCGCCTTTTATCGCTTATTTTGTAAAAAAAGGCCAATGAATAATGTGTTAATTAATTAATCACTAGGTTAATTCATTGCATAAACGTTTTAGTACATGAACCACACACAAAACAATACACCCTTAATAGTTTAAGGGCGCTGGTGAACACCCTATAAAGTTGGACACTGGCGATAATCATTCTAGGAATATTGTCACGGGGGGTGACCAAAAGAACAATAAATAAACAGGAAGAAAGAAACGTTTAATGTGGCGAACTTGTGCCGAAAACAAAAAGGGAATAGAAAATAATAACAAAGCGTCGCGAGCGTCGAAGTCTGCGAGACAGCAGAGTCGAGCGCTGGGGCGAAACTGACTACGGTTCGCCACGCGGAGCCCCATGTACATGCGTAAGCTTCTGGAATAATCAGCGTAGAATGTTCGACGCGTAGCGCATTCGGACCTCGAACACGCAACAGGATTCTCGAATTTACCAGAAAACTAGATTGCAGGAATAACAAAAGATGCGTCGGCCAGGGTTCGATCCCAGGGATCGAACCCTGGCTTTTCGCGTGGGAGGCACGCGCGATAACCGTTAGACCACGAGCGCGCTGCCTGCTTGGTCAGCTGCGCTCGCGGCAATATTCTTTTATGAGCAACACGTTTACAAGCATCAGGTACCACATGCAGCTCTCACATGGGCAACAGGTGAAAATGCGCATGCAATTAATAACGCACGACATAGGAATCACAACCCTGTTGATTGTTCCACCACCTTAATGTACTCGACAACTCAAAGACATCCCTTCACATGTGACCGTCCCCGCGATAACAAAGTTCACGAGTACGTTGCTTTTGTTGTCGGCTATATTTCACGTAGAGCGGAATATATCTGAGCTATAACAAGCTATAAAAATCAAATAGCGCAAAGGTTAGACAAAGAACAAGGGACAGAACATGTAGACATTTGTCTATCCTTTGCGCTATTTAATTTTTATATCATGCTTATCCAACTCGCCCACCTCAATAGTATAACAAGCTAATTGAAGCAGGTGCCAATGCAGCAAGCACGCTTCACATATGAAGGGTGTTCTGCTGGGATAAATGATTTGAAATTGGGACTTTACTAATCGCATATCGTTTAGTTGACCAAAAGAAAGAGGGTAGAAAGTCAAAAGCCAGCTTTTCGGTACGAACATTAAAAAAAATATAGCGGACTATTTTGTACCTTTTTTCCTTCGAAAGCTCTCGGCCTTTTCACTGTGATACACCCGCGGTTCCCAAAGCGCGTCAGCGGTGCCAAACTGACGTCACCCGAGCCCAGCTTACGCATTGGACACGAGAACTGCGTCAGTCGGACGTATGCGCTCGTCAACAATCAATCCGTCGACGAATATTTGGATTCGCGTTCGTGGCCAATGAGTGCCCTGACGGAACTTATCGTCACTGGCGAATGACAAGTTCTATGGTGTGCATAAAAGGCACGGTGGAAGCTAGGAGTTGTAGTGTCTAGTTTCAGTTTGTGTTTGAACTCCTCAACTCCAAGCAGCCGAAGGAACATCGACTACCGAGGAGCATGCTGGGACAGGCCTCCCGCGGTGTAAGCGGTGCATCGCAATGTAACCTCCAACAATCCTATGTAATCTCAGTATTAAACGGTGTTAAACCACTACATTGGCGACGAGGATAAAAGTCGACAACCCGTGCACACACGCTGCACTACATCGATGGTTTTCTCGACCATCAACCGTCCGCACCTAACCACTGAAGATCGCCACCACCGCACCACGTGGAACCAACACCTGCCTCGACATGTCCATCCTACCACCATTCCCAAGCTTCGTTGTGCATGAAGATGCATCTTCCGTGGGACCCCGCTGGCGGAAGTGGGTAACGCGATTCGACAACTTTCTTTTGGCGTGCAACATAAAGGACCCGACACGTTCGAAAGCGATGCTGCTGCACTACGCAGGCGACGAGGTGTGCGACATCTACGAAACGTTACCAGCGACGGCGACGGCCGACTCCACCAGTGGTACCGCTCCCAACGCCTACAAGCTCGCGGTCGATCAGCTGACGAAACACTTCGACCCAAAGGCCAACTACGAGTACCAACGCTGCCTGTTCCGGCAGGAGCGTCAGCTCGGCGACGAGAGTATTGACACGTACCACACGAGGATACGGCACATCGCCATGCTGTGCGGATTCACCGACCTGGACGCTGAACTTAAGTCCCACATCATTCAAACTTGCTCGTCGGCAACCCTAAGACGCAAGTCGCTCCACAAGCCGGACATGACGCTGACACAGCTACTCGAACTTGCGCGCACCACGGAGATGGCAGACCGGCAAGCCAAAAGTATGGAAAGCGCCCTGGCTGGACTACAGAATGTCACCCTGCAGGTGCAGACACACCGACCTTCACGCCCCAAAGGAAAAGATGTCAAAGGAAAAGACCTGTCATCCCAACAACAAAATGACCGCACGTGTGGACATTGCGGCGGTACATACCCACATCGCTCAGAACTCTGCCCGGCAAGGGGACAGATCTGCAACAGCTGTGGCAAGGCAAACCATTTTGCACGAGTCTGCAGGTCATCGCGACGACCAGAGCGACGGCCACTGGATGAGACCAACACCCTAACAAGAGTGGCTTCTACGGAGTCCATCTTCCAGACGGACGACCGACACAAGAAGTTGCCACAAGCATCCATCACCTACGGCTCTTTTGGTACAACCAAGGCAATCATTGACTCAGGCGCAACTGTCAACACCATGGGTGAGCACACTTTCAACTCGCTTACTCAGAAGCCCTGTCTGCAAACTTCAACACGCCAGATCTTCCCTTATGGATCCTCGAAACCTCTGCACATTCTCGGTGAATTTCCAGTGCAGCTGAGCTATGAAGGACAACGCTGCCAGACGGTTGTACACGTCGTCAAAGAAGACGACCACGCGCTAGCGACGCTACTCAGCCGGGAGTCAGCCACTGCGTTGGGCTTGCTACACATTGTGCACTCGCTGAGTACCCCTGACCCACTCCGAGGATACCCAGAGCTCACCAATGGGATCGGCAAGCTCAAAGGGACATGTGTGCATCTCCACATCAACCCTGACTTACCTCCTGTGGCCCAGAAACCCCGCCGAGTACCCTTCCATCTCCGATCCAAGGTGGAAGCTGAACTTCAAGCCCTGCTCGAGGCAGACATCATTGAACCAGTGGAAGGACCTACCCCGTGGGTTTCCCCAATTGTGATCGTCCCAAAGGCATCGGATCCAACCCAGGTCCGCATCTGTGTGGACATGCGCAAAGCCAATGTGGCCATCCAGAGGGAGCGACATATCCTACCCCGACCCTCAAGGATATGGCTGCTGAGCTGACACATTCCAGGGTGTTTTCGAAGATCGACTTACGACACGGATACCATCAGCTGGAGATTGACCAGAACTCTCGCACGATCACCACCTTTACGACACCATCTGGCCTGTTCAGATACAAGCGCCTTTTCTTCGGAATATGCTCAGCTGCTGAGGTATTCCAACGTGCTATCACCAATGTCATCGCAGACATACCCTGCACGCTCAACACCAGCAACGACATTCTCGTCCATGGATCCACAAGAGAGGAACATGACAAGGCCCTGCATGCAACACTTGAGCGACTCAGGCAGACTGGACTCACGGTGAACGCTGCCAAATGCTCCTTCTATCAGCCCAAGCTAGAGTTCTTTGGATTTGTATTTGGCAGTGAAGGGCTCAAAGTTTCACCCAGCAAAGTGGCAACCATCCAGAAGGCACCGACCCCAGAGTCTGTCAAGGAACTGAGGAGTTTCCTTGGGTTTGTGACATAATGTTCTCCCTTCGTATCAGACTTCGCCACAGTCTCCGCACCACTTCGGAATTTGCTTCGCAAAGACGCCGCCTGGCAATGGGGCCCAGAGCAGCAAAACGCCTTCTCCCAAATCAAGGAGGCCGTCACGAACGCAACGACTCTTGCATACTTCAACCCAGAGGCACAAACAACACTGATTGTTGACGCCAGCCCTGTTGGATTGGGTGCAGTACTCACGCAGCACAGTCATGGTGACCCCCATCCAAGACCAGTGCTGTACGCCAGTCGCTCGCTGACACCAACCGAACAACGATATTCACAAACAGAACGAGAGGCCCTGGTCATAGTGTGGGCGTGTGAACATTTCCACCTGTACATCTATGGAGCGCCGTTTGTGGTCGTAACGGATCACAAACCTCTGACGACCATATTCTCGACAAAGGCAACCAACACCCCTCCCAGGATTGAGAGATGGCGCCTTCGGGTGCAGCTGTATGACTTTGAGGTACAATATCAGCCTGGAGACCATAACCCTGCTGACTATTTCTCCCGACACCCTGTTGAGGTACCAAAAGAAGATCTCCAACGCTCGACTGAAGAGTTTGTTTGCCTCACCTTAGAAACAGCCCGACCTAAAGCACTGTCCCTTTACGAGGTTCGAGCAAGTGCGGACAGGCTTTACACGGCCATTGCGGAAGCCATCGACAACAATACCTGGCATCGACTGGCAAAGGAGTTCCCCTCCACCAGAGACACAGAGGAGATCAATACACTCAAGAAAGGGAGAGAGCAGCTCTCCCTACAGACCAACATCATCCTTCGGGGCACAAGGATCCTGATACCCAGATCTCTACGCATACGTGCAGAGCAGCTGGCTCATGTTGGCCATCAGGGTATGGTAAAAACAAAACAGCTTCTACGCACAAAGGTGTGGTTTCCAAAAATGGACAATCTCTGCACCGAAACCATCCAGGCCTGTGTTCCATGTCAAGCCTGTGACGAGAGGTCGCACCAAGAACCACTCAGCATGACCAAATTTCCTGAGCGACCCTGGGCAGAGGTGGCTATCGACCTTCATGGCCCCTTGCAGTCAGGAAAATACCTGCTTGTTATCATCGACGAGCAATCTCGCTTCCCAGTGGTGGAAGTAGTTCGATCAACATCGGCCGAACAGATACTTCCAAGACTCCGCAAGACTTTTGCTCTCTTTGGGACACCAGACGTGGTTAAGTCCGACAATGGCCCACCCTTCAACGGCAAGGACATGGCATCTCTTGCTGCAGAACTGAACTTTCACCACAGAAAAGTGACTCCATATTGGGCTCAAGCCAACGGCACTGTGGAGAGGTTTATGAGGCCTCTTGTTAAACTCATCCAAACCGCTCACCTAGAGGCCAAGGATCTCGAGATGGAACTGGACGCATACCTTGCTGGCTACCGGCAGACTCCCCACCTCACCACAGGCTGCACACCATACGGCATGATGTTTGGAAGGGTTGCCAAAGGTCTACTCCCCACTGTTATGCCACCAGAATGTCAGCAAACAGCAACACAAGATCATCAAAAAAAAGAGAACATCAAGGCTTATGCTGATCAACGCAGACGGGCACACCATCGCGAATTCTCTGTGGGGGAGGGAGCCATCAAAAAGCGCGATACAAGAAGGAAAAATCAATCAGTATACGACCCAGAACAACTGACAGTCATCGCCACAAAGGGAAACACAATCATCGCTGCAAGCAAAGAAGGGAAAAAAGTCTGCCGAAACAAGACGTGCTTCAAGAAGCTGCCAATGCCCAACTACGTTGGAGGGCCAGAATCAGTCCCAGAGATGATGATGCCCAGGCAGGCAACTTCACAGTCGTCAAGTCGTCCACATCGGCAGCGGACAAGGCCGAAAAGGCTCGTGGAACAGAGTTAGCCTCTTGCAGACTGCCTCCAAATGGGGGAGAGATGTAGTGTCTAGTTTCGGTTTGTGTTTGAACTCCTCAACTCCAAGCAGCCGAAGGAACATCGACTACCGAGGAGCATGCTGGGACAGGCCTCCCGCGGTGTAAGCGGTGCATCGCAATGTAACCTCCAACAATCCTATGTAATCTCAGTATTAAACGGTGTTAAACCACTGTAGGAGTCATCGCACCGGTGCCGAAAAATGTCATGACGACGTGATTTCACAATTCGCATTTGAGTTGAGGATTAAAGCTAAGGAGGAAGAAGTAGGAAAATCGTTACGGGACGAATATGCTGCGAATAACCGACGAATTTTGCCCGGCGGCTTTTGCTCTGCGCGTGGAATCAACACAGTGGCTGCTACGTCGCGCGCAAAGCGAGCGTGCCGTCGGGCGGCGTTCGCCAGTTATTCGTCACATAATTCGTTCCATGGAGTTCAGCCTTTAATGTGGAACCAATCGTGTGAATCGGGCAGCACCAACACAGCGCGATAAAACTATTGTCTTTATAGCAACTAAATGTGTATGGATTTCTCGTCTATCTATCGTCGTTTCCGTTACGCTATAAAAACGCTTGAGAGGGAGGGTGACAGGAACGCTTGCTGTGCCGGTGGAGTCTCTCAATTGAAACCTCCGCTCAAGCGTGGCGTAGCGTGTCGTAATGTTAGAGCAGGTCGGATAGCGTATACATCCCACCTGCCTGCAGCCTTGCGTAGTAACAATTTACTTTCGCATAAATAGGCGTTATCATCATTAGTAGTAAAAATCATAAACTGGATTTTAAAAGCCAATTCATTAAATATTTATAAACATGAATTACTCCTCAATATTTAAGCACATTTTGTGTTTTTTTTTCTTCAATAAGGGCTGATATAGACGCGTGCCAACAAAAATATATTGCTATCTTCAGTTATCATCTATTCAGTGAATCTACGCCGTGTTGCTTCTCGGCAACGCGGGATACATTGCGCAAACGACGAGTATTGCACTCGCATGGTTGCACTCTGTGCGATCGTTTGCAGGGGGATCCTTGGTTCGCCTCTACGCCGTTGCAGCCATGTTGGGACAGAACGCGTAAGAACTCACACGCCGCCAGTGAGTGGCAATAATTTTTTTTCTGCCATTCAGATACCTTAATTACTGTTTCATTCCCGACCATTGACGCATTCAATAGTATGCTTTAGGGTGCGACACGTTTTTGTTGATATATGCTCGTACGACGTTTGGAGAACGCGCAGGGTTGCCAGGCCAGCATACCAAGCGAGATGAGAAGGAAGTGCCTGGGATTTTTAACCCTGTAGGCTGTAATCGTGGCAAGGGCCTGTATTCGCGGTACGTGGTTATGTTTTAGTTTTCATAGAGCATAGAAGCTTGGCTTTGCACGTGCTTGCACCAGCAGAGGAAGTTGAAGTATCCTTACTCTGGGTTATGAAAAATTCCACAAGGCGGCGGTTCCCAAACTTTTCGCCTCGAATTTACCCTTTTACTGTTGACAAACATGAACCGCTGCTTGTGTCCCAAATGACTTCCGGTCACTCAGTCCTTGCAAGCCCGTCCAGTTTGCTTATGCCACCAGAGCTAGAAAGCATAAATGCCACACGAACAACAAAGTTAAAGATTTAACGAGAGCCTTCGGCTGTACGATTTAAAAGAGCCACGAAAAGATTTTTCTACTTTCGCTAAATACTACTTATATAGAATCACTCCCTAACGCTATTAAATGAATAAACCTACCTTAGATTTTTTTTTTCTAGGCAATGGCAGTTGTCAAAAAACGTTTGAGAAATACGAGCATCGTTCATCCTCTCAACTCGGAGCCAGAACAAACGGCCACGTGACCTGGCCACGCGCTGGGGTTCGCAAAGCAGAAAACGCGTGCTAAGCTTCAGACATTGTTAAGGCCGGTTCAGACACTTGCGGTTGAGTGCGTTTGACTGCGTTGCGGCGAGAACCGAAAGCCAGTCACCGGCACATCTGTGCTTCGTATGAAGCGTGGAACCCAATTTAAGGAATCTCTTGGCACGCGCTATGAGCAGGAGGAATGTCCTGGTTTCTCGCTGCCGCAACGCAGTCAAACGCAGTCAAACGCAACTGTCTGAACCAGGCTTTAGAGTTCGGCTATTCTCATCGCCGCAGTAATTGGACACGATCCACTTCCCGCGTGTCCACCGAAGCATTGATTGTTACAAGTCGAAGTAGAGTGCTCACGCAGTTCTCGTGTCTAATCCATGAGCTACACTCGACTGTCGTCAGGCGGGTGGTTTCGATCCTTCTCTCTTAAAAATGACTGCGCGTCTACTTTCCCGCAAAACACTCAAAGAGCCAATCTCTGCGATTTACGAATTCAGCTCAGCAAATGATGAGGCGGAACATCTGTTTAGACCTCAAAATTAAGTCTGCGCTGTGGCATTACGCAGTGCAAGCATGACGCTTTGCATTGCGTAATGCCACAGCGCAGACTTCATTTTTAGGTCTAAACGAATGTTCTGCTTCATCATTCGTTGAGCTGATTTCGTAGATCGCAGAGATTGGCTCTTCGAGTGTTTGCGGGCAAGTAAACGCGCAGGCATTTTTTAGAGTGATTACGTCATCAAGCATTACGAAGGCAAGACCGTAATAAATGCTCCCCTTTTATCCTCGCAATTTCACCGCGACAAAGAAGCTTCTGAATGAATGGCGGTCTGTGCGAGTATACTTGGGCCAGACTAGCACCGTGCGCCTCTGCGAAGTCATGAACATTCCAACCCTATATCGTTTCGTGAACCCTCGAACGTCTTAGAGGAGACAAGTTGGGTTACAAGAATATGAGAAAATTTTGAATAGATCTCGCGCTCCTTGTTTTCTTTTCTTATTTTTTTTTCGTTTACGTGAAGAAGTGATGGTTAAATGTTTCGTCGACCGGAAGTTCGCTGGGACGTCTAAGACCTGGGCGCCACCTGGTGGCGTTTGCAAAGAAAGGGGTCTAAGGTTCGCGTAAGCAAGCCTCTGACGGGCTGATGTTTTTTTATAAGGTACTCCGAATTTGAAGAATTGAGTGTGCGGTGCCAGAAGCAGCGAATTTCATTTGATTGTGGTAATTAATAATGTATCGCAGTGAAACGTTAACGACGTTATATTTTTCCTGAAAAACAAATAGCAAACAACAGACCGGCGAATCGATTGCCCTTTCGTTTCCGCCTCCATTAGAAAACGGCATTGGAATCTCTACATGATTCATACTTATCGGGCTTATAAAATTTCGCAATTTCCGAAACTTTCCGAGCCCTAAAGGAGTAGAACCCGAGGGAGCGTAGGTGACGAGAGGAATTCAGAATGCCAAGCTCTGGTCGGAATGGTTAGTGGGCAGACCTAAAGCTAACTGCCTTTGTCTTCCCTGCACTCGTCGAACGCGTTCGAACGCGAACGTTAGATGCTGGTGCTCGGCGTTCGAACACGCTCGAATGGTGCAGTAGAGTTAGAGGCAGCTAGCTTTGCGTCTACTCTCTAGTCATTACAACCAAAGCTCGGTCAAATACTTTACTAGGGGAATACATTCCACTCCGCTCATTTGCATTAGACAGAACGCCTACACTCTCCAGAAAAAAGGATGTAAAAGGGTGTATCGTTACACCCTTTGTCCCATATAATACACCCCAAAACTTCATTTCGACGTACAGAGCCCTATAGTCGAACAGACGGCCCCGAATTTTACGAGGGGCTCTATAACGGTGCGATATAACTTTTTAAATAGCTAAAGTACGTATCAAAGACCACATAAAGAAAACACCGAGTTTTTACAGTAGGGCCAAGAAAACCCCGATCATTTTTTTTTTGTAGTCAGTAAAACGTACATTAGCTATTTTAATAAGTTGTACCACACGGCTATCAAGCCCCTCGTAAAATGTCGGGCCGTCTGTTCGACTGTAGGGCGGTGTGCGTCGAATTGAAGTTTTGGGGTGTATTATATGGGACAGAGGGTGTAGCGATACACCCTTTTACACCCCTTTTTCTTGAGAGTGTACAGCGCCGAATCCAGCCCCGACGGAGTGGAGGTCCCCGTCAGTCCACGCGCATGTGCACGTGGATGTTGGCGGTGGCCGCGGCGGTGTCGTCTCCGATTCCACCTAAAGCCCCTTCATGTTTCAAAAGTAGCGCAAGGTGCGTCGATGCACGAGGCACGCTGCAGACGCCAGCGCGAGTGCCTCGTGCCAGTGCAGCGCGAGTGCCCAGCGCCAGTGCAGATTGCTGCAGACGCCAGCGCGAGCAGCGCGCGTACCTACGTTCCCGGCGTTCTTTTTGATGCTTGGGTAATTTGACAGAAGGCCTATTGGACGCCGGGCCAGCCGGGCTGCGGATTTGGAAGTTCGTCTGCTTCTTTTGTAGGGGTTGTGGTGACGTCAGAACGCCGAGCTCTGGAATGAAGGATAGTAAGTAGACCTCAAGAAAGCTTGCTTTGAGGTGTACCTTTTATCCTTCAATCAGAGCCAATCAGAGCTCGGCGTCATTTTGACGTCACCATAACTGCTGCGCAAGAAGCAGACGACAACAATAAAACAAGACTCTCTTCAAGCGCTCTCTTCAGAGTCTTGGGCATCGCGCCGCTGTAAAGATCACGTGGTAGTGGTCTCACAAAAAAGCACGCCGGCCAAACGCACTCGTCAAGTGACAGGGGCCTGCCCCTTCCGCGACTCGGTGGGAACAAACAAGGCCTCTCGAGTCCCCCGGCTACAAGTGGGGCGCTCGCTACCGCCACGGTGCTTCCTCGCTCTCCGCCACTCTGTCCTCTCGCATCCTTTTTCCTGTCTTTGTTCCTCTCTCGCATCGCTAGCTTTCGCCGCACCAGCCAAGTTGCAATGTTCATTTTGAGCGACGATTTCGTCGCAAAATGTGGGCGAAAAGCTGCAGAAGCCATCGCGAAACAAGCGAACGTCTTGTGCGGAAATGGAAACTATCGTCACTGACAGCAAGGCAATCTGTGGCTCGTTATGTTCGCACTTCTTGCTTCCTTTCTCAACGTTCTTATCAGTGAATTCCTCTATATCATTGGCTGCGATAAGACGGTTTAAGTACATCGGTCATGTTCATTCACTTCCCGATACGCTATCCGTAATCGACGTCCGCTACATCAATCGTAGCGAAGCCGCGATTTCACATTGTTGCGTTCAAGTGCGACTGCAACCACTTGCGTCTCGTTAAGACTGCTTCCCTTCGAGCTGTTGCTATGGCGACACTTACGACGAGCCAATGGGGAGGCGCTGTGCTGCACGACGCAACGCAGCGACGCAAATGTGTGAACCACATTTGCACGACGCAACGCGGTCGACGCAAATGTGTGAACCAGCCTTTAGTAGAACGTTCGCCATCAGCTACGAGAGCTACGACGCATTATGAGCGCTCACGCGACGATTCTTTCAGGCACTAGAGCGTACCTAAAATAAATCTATCAGCGTCGCTCTCCAATATAATGTTAATTTATTATAGGACAAATGTTTGCTTTTTGTGTGGAGCTTGACGCTACTTTCCCACGATCCAGTTACTTTATGTCTGTCCTTTCACAACGAAAGTGGTCGAGCGGAAGTCGCATTTTTTGCGCACAGCACGAAGTGTGAAGCTTTTTTTCTTTTTTTCTGGGCAGTATTTAGTGTGTTTGCGATAAATCGCTACCTGTCGCCGTCATGTAGCCGATTGGTCGCAACTATACTTCTCGCAGCAGCAAGATATCATCCGCCCCGAGAAGCGCCATCGCGAAGCGGGCACATGTGGCATAGCAGACATCTTGAATTGTGTCCCTCTCGCCACTGCGGAATGAAGACCTACGAATACATACGGGCTTTCCTATCCGACCGAACCACCACCTTGGGAATCGGCGATCATCGATCCAACCCAATCCTGCTCACGGGAAAGGGCACTCCCCAAAGTTCAGTCCTCTCGCCAACACCTTTTAACATTGCCATGGCAGGACTCCTTAATCTCCTCGCCATAGCACCCAACATCCAATACGCACTCTACGCCGACGACATCACCATATGGCAGGCACGTAGCCAGGGGGGGGGGGGGGGGGGGGGCATGGGGCCCGCCTTCCCAAAAAATCTACCATTTTGCTGGAACCTCCTCTCCCCTTCCCCTTCTTACAGCATTTTGTCATTTGCGGCCCCCCCCCCCCCCCCCCCTCTTCCCCGAAACGAAATCCTGGCTACGAGCCTGCCATATGGACCAGCAAGGGCTCGGGCAGCCAGATACAAGACAACCTCCACGAAGCTTGGGTACCACCCGGAAATTTGCTGTAGCATGCAGAACTCAGCTGCGCAGCTGAAAAGTCGGAACTTCTACTCATCCGAGGAGCTCGCAAAACTAACGAACAGAACAAGACCCCAGACGAAATCACCATGCACCTTGAAGGCACCCCCATAGCAAAAACGGAGCGTCTAAGGATACTTGACCTGCACCTCCAAGCCAATATGAAAGCCACTCATACCATGCAGCTGCTGAAAAAGCAATGCCTCCAAATAGTCCCCCTCATACTCAAAGCCGCCAACAAAAAAGGCAGCCTCAAAGAAACCGATACCATTAGGGTTGTACAAACACTTCTCATCTGCCGGATAGTATACATCACGCCCCATTCCACAACTAAATAGACTCAACATCTTTCTCCGCACAGCGATTAAAACGGCCCTCGGGCTCACACCGTACACCTCAACCCAACGAGTACTCGAACTCGGCGTGCACAATAAAATTGAGGAACTGATCAAAGCCCACACAACCGGACAACGCACCCAAAGCAAGTAAATTGTTGTGTGTATGTTTATACAGCCGGAAGTTAGCCTGCCTCAGTGGGCGTCTGGTGTCTCAGCTGTAGATGAGCAATTTAGCCAGTGCGGTACGACTGCTAACCTGGGGTCTTTAACGTGCTCACGCTGTAGTGATACACGACCGCACGCCGGTACAATGCTCGTCCAGATCGAAACGGGCAGGGGTGGGGCTCGACAACGTACCCGCATGAGCTACATAAAAGAAAGGACAACATGTCCTCCGCAGACTGGGCTATCAGAGCTCCGAAATCCCACAGCACCCCATCAAAGTAGGGTCAGCCCCCCCCCCCCCCCCCCCCCGCAATTACTGCCAAGATACGGGTCATGCCACTCCCACGCAACATGCACCCAGAGCTCAAATGCCGGAATGAGAGCGACCAGAGTACGTGCTCTCCAACGATTACACGGAAACGACCCATGTACCTTTTACACCGACGTGGCAGAGTATCCCGCATTAGTCAGATATATGAGCATAGCCGTGTGCGATTCATATGGTCAGAACAGGACAACGGACTCGCTTCGAGGCAAGCTCCCCTTCACCACCTCGGAAGAAGTAGCTATTGCATTGGCCTTGGCACACGTATATCGCACTATCAAGGATCACGAGGCCGCATGCACTATCATCACCGACTCACAAGTGGTATGTAGAGCTTACGCCAGAATCTCCCTCTTCCATTTAACATTACGATTTATATCACCCCTTGACCCCTCCTTGCTACCACAGGTCCGCACTATATGGACACCTGGCCATGCTTCTCTTCCCGTTAATGAGAGCGCACACGCGATTGCCTGAGAAATAACCCGCCGGGCATTGCACGAGGAGAGAGAGAGGAATTCAGTACCAGACACTACAGTATACCAACTTTCCCCCAGCGCTAAACTCTCCCCCCCCCCCCCCCCCCACACACACACACACACACAAGACACTGACCCGGCAGGAGGAAATCGCATGGTGCTCACTACAGACCCACACCTACCCAAACCTATACGACTAACACCATCTTCCCCACCAGATACCCAGACATCTGTTCGGGTTGTCAATCCGCACAACCCACCTTGTACCACTCCACATGGACCTGACCAACCCCATTGGGAAACGGCATCAAACCCATCCCCCATCCTACATTCTCTTCTTGGGAGGCTGCGCTATCCAGCACAGTGCCTGACGATCAGCGACGGCTGATTGAACGGACTAAGCGAATTGCAGAAGCCAACGGAGCCTTGTACTAAGGGCAGCGCCCAAGAAGGAAACAACGACCTCACTTCTTAAATAAAGTCTCTCTCTCTCTCTCTCTCTCTCTCACTCTTCCTAATCTCCCCAAAGACTCGGTCGACTCGGTCTCGCGAGACCCACGCTAGTGCACATTATCGGGTCTTCGAACGAAAATAACTAGAGCATCTTAATAATTGTCGTTCCGCCACTAATGAGGTTATGGCACCGGACGATAAGAAAAGCCAAAGGGGAGAAGGCAATCTCAGAACATTTTAAAAGCAATATTGACTACATCTAGATTTTTTTGTATTGTTTCTCAAACATAAAACTATTGTCGATAAAAATACCATTGTGGCACGGAGAAACAATTTTACAACGAACATTTCGCACGTCAGTCATCTCTGACGTGCGATGAGAGCCTAGAAACGGTGCTTAGCTTGCTAAGCACCTTTCGTTATGGGTGGGGCCTAGGGCAGGGCTACTCCCCCCTAAATTGCGTTCAACGGCGTAAATATTGCTCAATTTCTGTTGTATAATTTTTATTTTAGCGTAGGATAATTTACAAAAAAGTGTCCCATTAAACCCTTTAACTTTTTTTTTTAATTTAGTGATTTTTTTTTTTAAATAGAAGGTCGCGTGTTGCGTAGTTCTCAATTATGACCTGAAGCTTCTATCATTTCTTCACATTGCGCATCGGAGCTTCTCAAGAAGACTAAAATGTAGTCAAGAACATCACAGAGCGACTCATAGAAAGAAAACGTCCGTGTAGGGCAAACAGTGGCTGGGAATTAATAATTATCTGCCACGTTTATTGAGTTACGCATAGGCTCAAATTTCCTTCGGAACTCTCTATATAAGTATCTTGAGTATTGCTGTGACGTACATAACGAAGTCGTGTGCGAACGTGAAACTGGGCCAAGCGCAGACATTCTGCACGCGTATTGTTCCAGAAAGTCGATGTCTGATTGACAGAGATCTTGGTAAAGTTTCTTCGTGTAAGATGTTGAGTCTGAAACGAGCATGGAAACATCGCTGATGCGCTTACCGAAATGGAGTAGTAATCTTTTGCAAAACTATGTCCATCTTTAAAGCATTACACTGGGGCAGGCACTTTCAGGTCATGAATGTGCGTACTTCTTCTGGCAAAACAGAGTCCTAAAATGTCACTGTCAGCAACAGCAGGGCGTCTTTGGAGATCGGGGGACTCGTCAAGTTTCACTGCAATTAGAGAGTCCTGGGCGCTGTCTCGAATTGCTAATACGTCGTTCTCGTATACCGAAGGTATTTCTTGCACATCTGGGTGGAAGACGGCATAGTCCTGGCAGCTGCGCAGCGCCGGCGAAAGAATTCCCCAAGCGGGCCGTCTGTTTGGTGCAGCGGGATTGCAGTCTGACACAGGGTCTTGCAGAACTCCTGGGCGATGCCTTCACCATCTTTTCGTTTTTCGACAGCACGTGTCATTGACGATTGAAGGGAAATTTGAACCGAGGAACAGCCTGGAATAATAATACTGCGTTCCAACACAAGTATCGGCAAAAGGGTTCTCTTTACAAACGTGTTTATCTGAAATGTATATTGAGCATACTAGGCTGCACGTGTTTCTTACGTCTTATTGTATTTCTAGCCACATTAAGATTAGGCGACTGGAATAGCAGTTGCACTTACCAGTTTCACTGTGCAGCTTTCAGCTTGACGTGACGTGCTTACTTAACGTGTTCTCTGAGGCGCGTCACGAAACCTACCGTGATCTGACTAAATCGTCGTGCGGCAGACTTGCAAACAAGAGAAACATGATACTCGCTGCTACCATTTCCTTCGAAAGGCCACACCTCAAAATTGTGAAATTCGCTGACATAATCCTTGGTACGCTTTTCCTTCCTTCCCCTTTTCAAAGCCATCAGAGTTGATTTGTTGAGTTTGCAGCCTGCTGAAGCGCAACAAATCAGTTGTATTTATGCACTCCTAAACTAGAGGAAGGCCAAGCTTGTGAGAAGTAAAACAATGATTCGTGTTTTTACTGATTGACCTTTATATAAGAATAACTCAATTCCAAACTGTTTCTTTGAAGACCAGGACACTTAGCACACAAAACCAGGGGGATCGGTGGGCGAGTGTGTTAGCGCACCATAGCTCGGAGCGCGTAGAGCGAAAAGGGGTTTAGGATAAAATGGTCCAGGACAAAATGGTCCCGGTCAGAATGGTCCAGAACAAAACGGTCCCCGGCGCAAACCCGGACAAAATAGTCCCAAGTGATTTGTTGACACATTGGGAGCTCTACTCTATGAAATTTCCGTGAACTTACACTGAAGCATTGTTCAACACACGTGTAACGTATATTTTAATGTTTTTTAAAGATTTTTGTGGAATATTTTAGGAAACAGCTTAAGAATCCCAGAACTTAGTTTGAAGTCTATTGTCGCTCACTCGGCTCTAAGACTCCTATTCGCATAAGTCCGAGCACTGTGCAAAGCTGGGGCTTGGAAGTCACTACACAAATACCCACTAGAAGCGCAAGGTCGCGATGCACTCTGCGCTTGATTGAAGTAGTATGGCAATAACATACATAAAAAAGTCGACAAGTACACTTAGTGCATTTTGTTTTCAGCACTGCTTAATTGGTTTTATCAGCTTGTAGCGTCGTCTGCATTGTGACTTTAGTTAAACGTAATATAGGCACAATGACGCTTCAAGAAAACGCACGAACATGACGAATCAGACATTATCATGCACACACTTTATATTTATTGATCGCGAGTGTGCGGTCGTGTATCGCTGATGCGTGATGCACGTTAAAGACAACAGGCTAGCAGTGGTACTGCACTGACCAAATTTCTCATCTACAGTGTAAATTAGTGTCGCCGCTCCTCCAAGACAGACCGACCTTACGTGAATTATTTCTTTGTGATGGCTTCATCTGGCACGTTTTTCTTCTCATGCTGAATATGTCAAATATTATAGACACATTATTTGATATATGTACTCGTATAATATTACTGTAGTTTATGTTTTCCTTCGTGGCTCAGCTACTGGAATGCAATGTGGTTTGAATTCAATGAACTTTAAAATGGGTTGCGTTTCGTAATTTAAGTAATTCAGCAAAACATTTTTTCTCTATGTCCAATTTGCTGCAGGTACGAAAAATCGATTAACCTCTGAAGAGCAAGCAAACTATGATGTGAATGCAATTAATGCAAAGGTGCAGCGAGCCGGACAAGAATTACGATAATAATCCCTGGAGAAGGAGAACAAGGAGGACAAAGGACGAACACAAATTTCCAAACACAACAAGATGACTGGTGCGCGACTAAAACATCCGCCTGGTCCTTGCAAGGAACCTCTCCATTTCCAGTGGAGCGCTCTACCAATTAGATAACCAAGAGGTAGACGTCAGTAGAGTAAGCGGGTTTTAACAACTACCACCAGTCTAACACCAACAAGGGCGAACGGCCTGCATTTTAAGGTTATAATGTTAATGCAATTGATGCAATGGTGCAGCGAGCTGAACAACAGAGACCCTAATATTATCGTTTTTATTTTCCAGCTCGCTGCACCTTCGCATTAACAACATAACCTTAAAATGCAGGCCGTCACCCTTTGTTGGTGTTAGACTGGTGGCAGCTGTTAAAACTCGTTTGCTCACTGACGTCCAACTCCTGGTTAGCTCAGGTGGCAGAGCGCTCCACTGGAAATGAAGAGATCCCTGGTTGGATACCAGGACCAGGCGGATTTTTTCAGTCGCGCACCAGTCACCTAGCTGTGTTGGGATATTTATTTTGTTCTTCGTGCCCCTTGTTCCCCTTGCCCAGGGATTATTATCTACCGTTAAACAAACTATGACTCAAAATTTGCCTGGGACCATTCTGTCCGAGTTTGCGCTTGGGACCATTTTGTCTGGTACCATTTTGTCTGGATCCCAGCGAAAAGCCCCTCACCGCTGTTTTGATCTGGATGAGCATCGTACCGGCGTGCCGTCGTGTATCACTACAGCCTAGTGCACGTTAAAGACCCCAGGCTAGCGGTTGCACTGCACTGGCTAAATTGCTCATCCGCAGCTGAGACACCATGGACACCCATTGGGGCTGACTAACTTCCGGCTGTATAAGCATACGCACAACGCAATTACTTTTAACACAATTGTGATTATCACACAAAACCCGATCGTCCTTCGCCCTAGAGAAGACTGCTGAATGTTGAACCCTTTTGCAACTTATCAAAGGACGATCCCGAAGACAAACTAACAACTTGATAAGGAATTCGTCGTGAGATCACACATGAGTCACTGTCTGCTGTCAGTGACTCATGGGAAGGGTGGTTTGCCAGCAACGTTGCTGACAAACCACCCTTCCCATACACAAAGAGCGATCGCACAACTAAGCATACTTTTATCTTTTTTTTTTTTTTTTAATGACCAAACGCAGAATTCTACTTATTATGCGTCGAGAAACTGGGGAAGAGCAGGAGACGAGAGAGGACGTCAGGACACCGAGCATCGTTTTTGGAATGATTAGTGGGTAGACCTAAAGATAGCTGCCTTTGCCTCCACTGCATTCGACGAACGCTTTCGAACGCGGAACGTCGGCGTCCGGCGTTTGGCACTCGCATTCGAATACGTTCGACGAGTGCAGTCGAAGGCAGCTAGCTTTAGGTCTACCCACTAATCATTTCAACCAGCAACAAAATGTTTAGTTGGTCTAGTTGCTTCAAGACTGGATCGAAGCGCCGAAGGACAGGGACAAAGTGAAGGGGGTAACAAAAACACGGAGCGCACTCGCAACTGAAAGACTATTAAAAAAACTGACTTGAATACTTTAATAAAACCACGTAACTTCCAGCCACTTCACTGTCTTTCTCTCTATCTCTCTAAAAATAACATTTTCTTACCTAATAGTGCCACAGGCGGCTCGCTGATACACTTATCGACGCCCCTTGTTTTGACGCTTCGTGAATTTCCCTAGTTGATTTTCCTCTGTGTCATCTCAGGATGGTTGTGTTTGAAAACAAGGGGGTGCACGGGCATCGATCGCAATGCACGGCCAGATAGATGCCCAGACTGCATCTGTTTGATAGCTGCTGCGTATTTTCTAGCACGGTCATTTACGCAGCGGCCTGTTTGCCGTACGTAGGTGCGCCTGCAGGATAGTGGAATGTCGTAGACGACAGAGGTTGTACATACCAAAAACTTATTTTTGTGTTTCTTTTTGCATTCGTCACTATTGCTGTCCGGGCTGTCCGGAGCATTGATTCTTCTGCACAATGACGAAAGCTTATTCGGGGCCGAAAAAACAACTGGAACGTTATAACGCCCCGCGGCTTTTTTCAAATTGTGGGAAACAGCATGAAGGAAGGAATGATGGCCGGTCTTAATTTTTTCCGTCCATGAACTTTTTGTGGAACACCTCTATACCTCAGACCATCCGCCGCATCAGTCAGGGACTTTGCGGAAACCCCGAACTTACTAGGCGCCTGCCTATTTCATGGTGACATGATTTCTTCAACGCAGCCTCGAAGCAGGACGTAGCGATGCCTTTTTTTACCAGTTTTGAATGGGCGGAATCGTACCGTAGCACTTTTTTTTTTTTTTTTTTGTGTGGGGCTCATAAGCCCAACAGATGTGATCGTCTAGAAACGTGAGTTTTAAATCTAGGAACTGCAACCCCCCCCCCCCCCCCCCCCCCCGAGGTTCTCTCATGCGTAAACCTCAAACCATGAGAGCAGGTCGCAAAAACACCCATCAATTCAACTAAATCGTTATCAGTGAGCTCTTTAGGTGGAAGGAAAATGACCAGATAATCGTCGACATATCGAAAAATTCTAAAAACGCCATCATTTTCGAGTTTGCGCTAAACAAAAATATCACACAGTACAGGAGCTACTCTCGCACCAATACAAATGCCTTTGTACGTACACATCATCATCGAAAGACACAAATGTATGTTATAGGGAGCCTTCAAGCGCACATGAAGGCACTCTAGTATGTTCAAGATAGAAAGACAGAAGATCACTGAAGCGTTCCACACTCATACCGCAGACGCTCCGGAAGGCCGCTTCTCCATCGCTCTCGATACAATTCGTTACGGCACTAAAAAGAGCCTGATGTGGAACTGAGTACTAAAGATCTTCGACATCAATTGAGAAGGCATCACACTTCCCTCTAGTCCCGTCCTACGAAAAATCTATCACCTCCTGTGAGCTACAGATCAGAAACGCATCATGCAATTTCAGTGACGACAGGTGGGTTCTAAGAAAAGTATATATTCTGGACCTGCGTTGAAGAAATCATGTCACCATGAAATGGGCAGGAGCTTCTTGTTACAGGTCGATCGTCTAGTAAGTGCGGTTTTTCCTCAGAAGTCCCTGACTGATGCGGCGGATGGCCTGAGCAGGAGGTATAGAGGTGTTCCACAAAAAGTTCATTAAAGGCAAAAAATAAGACCGGCCATCATTCCTTATACTTCATGCTATCTCTCACAATCTGAAAAAACATTGCGAGGCGTTACAACGTTAGGGTTTTTTTTTTTTTCGGCCCAGAATAGGCTTTCGTCATTGTGCAGAAAAATCAATGCTCCAAACAGAAATAGTGACGAATGCAAAAAAGAAACACAAAAATAAGTTTCTGGAATGTACAACCTCTGTCGTCTACGACATTTCACTATCCTGCGGGCGCACCTACGTACGGCAAACAGGCCGCTGCGTAAATGACCGTACTATAGGGAGTATTCACTGGCGGCCATAGCTGTGTGCTCGGCTGCGGAGCGCGTGCTGAACGCGAGCTTCCACAGTTCTTTTGCCACGTGCATTCCGCACCACCAAGATTGCCGGTCTTGGCAGCCTATTAATGCGAGCTCGTTCTGAGCATGCGCTCTAAACAGTGACCTCAAATATGGCGGCCAGTGAATACCTCCTATATTCTGTTTCACCTTATGATGTACCGCAGGAAAGGCTACAGGCGCGAGCTCCTTGCTCTAGGGCACATTACGGCGGCACAAGCTCTCGTGCACCAAGGGCAGCTGCCAACACTATATGAGCTCGCGCTTCTAGCCTTCGCTGCGGTACAACATAAGGTGAAACGGAGTATAGACCTTTTCAAAAACGAGCTTGTGGCCGGTGCCATTTTGAGCGTTCGTGCGTATGGCGCGTGCTTTGCTCGCTTTCCGAAGCGACGAACACGCACGTGCTGGGCTGTGAAGATCGCACGCTGGACTGTGATTTTGTAAACATTGGAAAGGTCTATTAGCGGCGAGATGTTTCGGTGGCGCCCTCGTTCGGTTACCTTTCGTGACGTCATTACCTGGTGAACAACAAGTTCGATGGTGTTTGTCATGGGCATGGTGGAAACCTGAAATCTTAGCGCTCTCAAAGCAACACTGCCAACACCGTCAAAATTGAAGTTCTTACATTCCTCTTATTTCCGTCGATCAGAAATCCTTTGCTGACGTCGTAGTCAGCATTCGGCCAATTGTGGTGGGCCGACCACAGCGACGCTTTCGTTCGCTCACGTCGCCAATAGACCATTTGCTGTATTACCCAAGCATCAAGGAGAATGCAGGGATTGGTGTTCCACGTGCCACACGCGCACGTCTTCCCCGTATAAAATATTCAAAGTAAATAACCAAAATAAAGCGTTGACGAACGCGCGTGCAAGATACAATTTGTTTTAGGTTTTTGCTTTGGAAAATTTACTACTGCTGAGGCCAGCACGTGCGGCGCGTGGAACACCAATCCCTGCATTCTCCTTGATGCTTGGGTAATATAGCAATTAGGGTGCCTCAATGTCATTCTGTTTAGGGTGACGCCACCCTTTGTAGTACCCGATGCCGACAGCACGCGCTCACGGGTAAAATACAAAGAAATCGACGAAAACAAAATGTCGCCATAGCACAGTCAGCGCCACAAACGCGTGCAGGGACACACTCTTTCACGCGCTTCTGAACAAAAAAGGAAAATAAAATTGTGGGATAAAATGGCCGGATGACTCCACCCTAAGCAAAGCGCACATGAAGGCACCCTAATAGCAATAGGTCTATAGAGAACACGCAGCGGCAAACAGACGCCGTCTGGGCATCTGGCCGCGTGCATTGCGATCGATGCCCGTGCACCCCTTGTTTTCAAACACAACCATCTTGAGATGACACAGAGGAAAATCAACTAGGGAAAATCACGAAGCGTCAAAACAAGGAGCGTCGATAAGTATATCAGTGAGCCGCCTGTGGCACTGTTAGATAAGAAAATGTTATTTTTAGAGAGAGAGAGAGAGAGAGAGAGAGAGAGAGAGAGAGAGAGAGAGAGAGAGAGAGACAGGGGGGGGGGGCTGGAAGTGACGGGGTTTAATTAAAGTATTCAAGTCAGTGTTTTTTGTCAAATAAACTTTCAGTTGCGAGTGCGCTCCGTGTTGTCTTCACTTTGTCCGTGTCCTTCGGCGCTTCTATCCAGTACTTTCAAACAGAGCTCGGCGTTCTGACGTTTCCGCCCTCACTCTCATCTCCTCGTCTCCCTAAGTTCAGTCCACAGAGTCGTGACACAGTGCGTGAGTCTTAGTATGTCTATGTGCCTTTTCTATGCATGCGAGAACTGTATGTGGTGTTTGCTGCTTGTAAACTTGTTGCTCGGAAGAAGGAGTGCAGTAGGCTGCTAAGATCGCCTGCACCATATATGTTTAGGGTCTTCGCCAGCATCTTAGGGTGTGGCTATAAAACCTTTAAGGCGTTATCACTAGAAGAAGTTGATTTGCACCCTTAAGGGTGTGAAAGTTTTTTGTGTGCAGGAGATCCGGGATCTTAACCAACTCCGTGTGACAGAAGAGTTGTGGGCTCGTGTTCAAAGCTTGCATTCCTCGGAATCGTGGTCGGTTGTCTCGCGGAGGCATCTTGGCACGGCCTTCCCCGAAGACTACGCGTCTCGAGGTCGACGCCACAGCGTCGGCCGTCGCCTTATCTGTCTCGGCCGAGTGGAATCTTATCCTTCCCAACGGCCAATCTGGGCGCCATCGCTGCCCTCCGGGCGCGCACCACCGAAATGAAATATTCACGCGTGTCCATGCAGCAAGTGCGCTATGTCATATTGCGCATATAATCAATGAAAGTTGCCTTGCTTTGCCCTGCGTATGACCGTTCGCGCGCTTGCATGCATAAGGCAGTTTTAGCTTATTTTGTTGACCTGCCATGCGGAGTGGCATTGCTACCGGAAGCTCACGTTAAGAAGCTTTTGCTGTGACCACGGTAGTCTGCTGTAACACTATGATAAAACTGCATATTAAAAGAAATGGGGCGCACAAAACACAGGGACAAAAGAAGAAACGTACAACAGACGAGCGCTTGTCTGTCGTAGGTCTTTTCCTTTTGTCTCTGTTTTTTTTCTTTTGTGCGCTTCGTTTTATAATGAATTATTACACACTGACTCGGTTTTCAACATTTCTGCGCGATATTTACTTCAAGGGAGAAAACTTAAAACAACACGCCAAATGAAATTGCACGAGTTCGCGCGTTACTGAGTGCGATGGTGGCTGAGATGTAATTAGAAAGAACGCGTGGGTAATTAAAAAAAAAAAAAAAAGGCTGTGAGAACGCCCAAGAGATTAGAACGTTCTATTGGCAGTCGCGGGGCTCGGATACAGTGTTCGTTTATACCTTCCATAAAAATCGTCATAATCGTTTCATTGCGTAAACTCTCTTGTAAGAGTTTTACCCAGTGCTTAAAGGAGCGATGCAACAATTTTTGTACTTTGCGCAAACACTGCTTAGAACGGATCCCTGACGTTAATGATCTATAAAACACGAGTTCGTTATTCACCCCACGCAGTAGAAGTCCAAGAAAAAAATTAAAGAAAAACGAGCAGCATTCACCCCCTCAACTCGCAGCCAGGACAAGCGGCCACGCGATCTGGAGCCAAGCATATGCCGCCAATGTTGATCATAGCCACGTTCTGGGGTTGGCAAAGCACAGGGTACGCGCTGAGTTCCAGACATTGTTATGGCTCGGCTATTGTCGTCGTTGCAGCGATTGG
Source organism: Ixodes persulcatus (assembly GCA_013358835.2). Taxonomy (NCBI): domain Eukaryota; kingdom Metazoa; phylum Arthropoda; class Arachnida; order Ixodida; family Ixodidae; genus Ixodes; species Ixodes persulcatus. The sequence continues at coordinate 97,769 of JABSTQ010001594.1, read as the reverse complement.
ACACGGGCCACTACCCGAATGCTTCTCGAGCCAGTAATTATCACGAGCCCAAATCGAGTGCCCACGCAATGCTCGGGTCCAATCTATGAACCGCATTCGAATATCGTCATATGGGTGTACTGCGATCCCCACGTTACGTCATCAAATTTTTCAAAGGAGAGATTGAATGAAAATGCTCGCTTTTGGGCTTGAAATTACACCGCAACAAAGGAGTTTCTTGGCTAGTGGCGTTGCGTGCGAGTATCCTTGAGCCCCACTAGTGCCAGTAAGCTGGTGTAAAGTGAAAAACATTCCAATTGAATATCGTTGCACCGCTCCTTTAAAGCCTCCCGTAAGTTCAGGGGGGGGGGGGGGGGGGGGGAGGCCTCTACAGACTGCCGTAACGGGAGGGAGAAGGGGGTGGGGGTGGAGGGGGGGGGGGGGGGGGGGGGTCTTATTAGATGCGCAGGAAATCAATTTGATTAAAACGTATTCGTAACCCGGAATGTTTTTCGGAAAACACATTGCAACCGACCAACAACGTTCATTCCGACTATTTTTCTCGTCAAGAATTAATAGTGTCCCTGAAACATCCGTCATATTGTTCCACGCAAAATCAAATTGATTTTCTTTTTAATTTTTTCTTTTTTGAGACTGCTGTTCGACAAAACTTGAATGGAGAAAGTCATAAGATTTCTGATTACAAGATGAAGTACTTATGCTTATGTTTTTACCAACGCCAAAGCTATGGCGGGGTGTCTCAGACCATCCTTCAAAATCGGGGGGGGGGGGGGGGTATGAGACCTCCCGAGACCCCCCTTTTACCTGTGCTTTATCCTTCCGACTTCGCTGGGTATTTGCTTTCATAACGCAACTCTCAAAGGAAAAGAAAAGAAAAAAAGAAAGTGCATCAAAGAAAATAAAATTGAAGAGGCAGGATGGAAGACTCCGAGACGCTTCGATACCTCACCAGCTGTATAAGTTTCAAAAACAGCAACAAGAAAAAAAGTAACGGCACAAAAGGAAAACGTAGCGACGCTACACGGTGTTGCCTGGAAGGCGGAGACTATAGAGTGCCTAAGGCACCCTAGCGGAGACTGGAGTTAGCGTTCTCTGCGTTCCTCCTAAAACATAATTTTTCATGTGTCGGTTTGATCAATATATCGAAATACAACTGCATTTCTTTCCGTGCGTGCGTGCGTGTGTGTGTAGTATTTTTCTGTTTCCTTAAACCCAGATCTGAGTCAGGTTTGTGATTCACCAGCTCGCCCGCGCATTCACTTTTCTGTTAGTTCGTCTGTTTGGTTGCATTTATTTAAGACAATTCCCTCGTATGACCCCGTCATGCGTTCGTGCGTCCACTAACCACACCGACCCACGCAGGGCGACGGCGGAGGCCCGATGGTGTGCCACGTGGACGGCTTCTACGAGCTCACTGGCCTCGTGTCCTGGGGCTTCGGCTGTGGGCGGGCCGACGTCCCAGGGGTTTACGTCAAGGTGTCCGCCTTCATCGGATGGATCAACCAGATCATCAGCGTCAATAACCTATAGGCTCACCTCACCACAGCTCACGCACGCGTCTCCTCGAATGCCTGAGAGGGAGCTTCTCCAGCGAACCGTTACTGCGACCTGTTCATCCTGTTTCTTGTCCCGTGGTCTATATCTTCTGGTGCCCGGAGCACGCGTCTCCGGCTAGTGTGTTTACCGCCTCCTCAAATGTGATCGCTCGATTTCCGCCGGATGGCGTCATAAAAGTGTCATTATGCCGTTGCCTGCGGCGATGGCACAGCCGCAGCGGATGAAAGCGACCGTTGCGTGCGCTCGCCTTTCTTTCCAGCATTTCTATACCGCCAGGATCGCGACATCTGCCGGCGTGACACGCCGGCGTTATGGACGTAGTTTGGGGACACTTCGGGACCAGTTTTGATGCACGGGCGCGATAAGACGGTAAAGACACCGGTCGAAGACGCGTTCGAGATACCGCACGTATACCATAGCCTCCTCTATACTCACAAAGCCTGGCAGTTCGACGAAGGAGCCCCGGTCGCAGATTTGGAGCGCGAGGATATAGTGGCACAGAGCATTTCCCGGGGAACCTGGTCGTCAGCGCACAGCTTTTGCAGCGGCGAGGACCCGAAACATGTTTTTCAAACCCGACGAGAAAAGAAGCGGTAGCGGCGAGGAACGCGAGGAGCACGAGCGGACATTCCATCGCTCGGGAGAAGTGTGTTTCGGCGTCTTGCCGCAGCGGGGCGACCGTCACGTGGCTCTCCTCTTATCCGTTGTGTGCCGCACTACCTTTTCAATTTCAGACGGGGCGCCCGTCTCGTGGCGATCTGCCAGGCTTTGTCAATAGGGAGGTTTAGTAGACTGTGTTTCCCCCTCCGCTAACCCTCCGCTATGAAGAAACCGCCACTGCGCCTGCGCGCCGACGGCCTCGGCTGTAGAGTTCCGGGTAGCGGAGGGGCTTAGCGGAGGGGGGAACGCGGTCTACTAAAACTCGCTAATATAGAGGAGGCTATGGTACTACCTATTGTCCCTGTGGTCTATTGTGCTCGGGGCGAGAGTTCCGCGCTCCGAGGCGCCCAGAGTCACATTGCTCGTACATCGTACAAAAGACAAGATACTCGCTGCAGACACGATGACCAAATTACATGCGAACACGCCTCAAGTATGTTCGAAGCATATAAGCATGTTTGTTTCATCCATATGTAAACTTCAAAAATGTTTGCAGAGTTTTAGAGCGCAGCTCGTAGGCGTCCGTTCCCGGCTTGAGCGGCGTCGGCGTCGGCGTCAGCGTAACCGCGACGCCGCCCCCCCCCCCCCCCCCCCCCCCCCCCCCCCGAGGACCTCGGGTTTCTTCGGGAGGACCTCGGGTACTTTCGGTGACCTCGGGGAGGGGGGGGGTCAGCGGTTACGTGACCTCCCCCCCCCCCGAGGTCACATGACCCCCCCCCCCCTCAGTACCCTTCCCTCCTCCTCCTCAAGAGCTGCGCTCTAATTCGGCGTTACAGGGAGTTCTAAACGGCTTTCACTTTTTTTTTTCTTTTTTTGTTTGTCGATGTGACAGGGCTGTACTACGAGGAAGAGACACGCGTCAGACAGTGTCTCCAGACTGTCTTTTGTATGGTGCATTGGCAGTGTTACCACGGCTTATGCGCGTTACGAGAAGTGCACGTCTTTTGTTTCATGTGTCCAGGCCAAACCTCAGCCGGAAAAGGTGCCGCGTTGTCAAGACAGCGTCACTGTCGTCGATGTCTAGTCCTATACAAAGGGCAGGCAGACAGGGAATCATGGCTGCTGCAGCGACGTATATATACTGATGGGTCTCTGAACGAGAAATGGGTGGCAACCTCTCTCCATCATTGTTTTGGATTCTGATTGAATTTCATTATTACTTTTTTCTTTCGTGTATGTGTGGATGAAAGTTGCGGTTGCGATTGCGCTCAATTTCGCGAGGTGCTTAGAAATAATTATTTAAATCTGCAGCCTACGCAAAATTGATTCTTTATTAAAAGCCGAACAAACCTAATTAACCGCAGATATACCATTGTCCTCGTGAAGTTATTGTGCCGTCAGTGGAAGCGTTATTCACCTCCCCACACAACAAAGAGTGAAAATTCCAAACTCTGGGATAAGACGTCTATACTACGTTTTGCCCCGACCTGGCAAACGGCAAAAGCCTCGACTTGCGTGAGCCAATCAGAACGTTTGAGTGAAGCACGTGACCAGGAACAGTCGGCGGGCGCTCCGCTTGCAGAGAGACGTCACGTCCGATCGCTCCATCGCTCCGAATGATTCTAGCAGGTCGTAGGGTTTACCCTTTGCCAAGTTACTCTGAAACAAAGTATAGCGGCTGTGTCGTTCTGAGGGCGTGTTATGGTATTCGCACCGCTTTACGCATTGGGAAAAATGCCAGACTTCCGTCGGAAACGCTATCGATTGCGATCTTTTTTTTTTTTTGTAGTAATCCGTATTTGTTTTTCTTGGTTGCAATTACATCTAAAGCAACTGAAGGGGAAAAAAAACATTCGTAAATCATTTATATTAAAAAAAAAATTACCGGACATTTCTTTATGGAAAACGCGTAACGTTTATTCAAATAATTAATACACTCTATTAAAAAAAAAAAAGATGTCTAGGAGAATAGATAAAAAATTCGACTAAAATCGGCTGACGAGATATGAAGAAAAAAAAATAAGCCTATCTATAGTCCGTTGCCACCTAAGAACGAAGGGCGAGGGTAAGACGGGCCGGGGATGAAGGAAGCAGACGGAACGCTGGAGAAGAGAGGGGGAAACCTCCTTCTTTCTTTAGCGTTCCGTCTGCTTCCTCCTCCCCGGCCCGTCTTACCCTCGCAGTCAAAAGGATCACTCGCACATGCTACCTAACGAAACAAATAAATAAATAAACGAAAACCACTCGGCAGAGGACATTAAAATATGCTTGTGGAAACTTTTATACCGCAAACGACTTAGCGTGTACCTAATTTTCGCGAATTTCGCGAATCCCCTACAATTCACGAAAAATAGGTCCCGCGAACGATTCCGGTAAAATGTAAACACATTGGAATCTATATTGAGATCCCACGGCGTCGCAAAAATTAGAACCCGCGAATTATTCCAAAACTTCAGCTATTGAGCCCGCGAAAAATAAGTCGTTCACAGTATATATAGACGGTTTAAAAAATTGTAGCTAGTAATTATGATCAATATTTTGGAGGGGTTGTTCAGTAGTTGTGAAATCTGATATGGGTCGTCTTTTGCGTGTCATAGCTGATGTATACTCTTGAACTAAGGCATTGCGTATGATGGAATGCATGTTGATGCTGTGTTGATGTAATTTTCATGTAAGTATACTGACGATATACATTTATTTTGTGGAACAAGTTAATTGTCAATTTATGAGTGAATTATTGTTTCGCTCAAAGAATGGAGTTTTAGTGTTCTAACCAAAACAGCCAACAGGGGCTCAAAAAAAAAAAAAAAAAAGAATCGCAGTATTTTCTGAAATAAAGCCAAAACGACATCTGAGAGACCTCATTACTTGTTTTCGAGCGTTTTTGTGAACCCTACATGCCATTTAGCATCTGTACAAAAAACAACTTTGTTTTAAGTATTTTTTTAGCTGATCTGCATCTTTCTTGCTTTGCCGTGCGTGTCTGAATAAATAAATAAATAATCAAAACAATGGTTGAACACACTTTAAAAGAACCAGTAAAGTCGAGTTGTTTGACGAGGCTGTTTCTTAATTTTTCACGAAAGTGATTTCTTTTTTCTTTCTCTTTTTTTTCTGTGAAATGTTGACGCCCGCCGAATGTTTATTTTGCAGTAAGGTAGAAAACCGATATTTATTCTTTATCTCCTTCGACAATAATTCACAGTCAACAGTTGATTCATTTTTACAACGGTGTCGTTACACATGTTGCGGAAGCGATTGACCATTCAAAATTCGTTTTACCCTATGGTCGCCACGTAAGCTATCAGTGACTTACACTGCATTAAACGAAATTAAGACCAAAAAAAAAAAAAAGAAAAAAGGCACGAACCGACGAATAACGTCCAATCGCTTTCTACACAGCGGCGTTTAAGAGACTGACTTGTCTGAGCACGCCAAATATTTCCGGCAGATCATGGTGACGACAGACGACGACAGGTCATGATGACGACAGCTCTCATTGGAATTGCTGCGAGCATTACGACCGAGGAAAGCGGAGTGCGATCGCCCACTCCCTCGTCTAGAGATAGTGAGGTCGTTCACTCCTGGTACCATAGCGCAGATGTGTTATTAAAGATGGCACCGCCAAGCGTGTTTCGTGGCACATCACTTTGCGAAAGTCGCATCGTATTAATGACGTGTAGGAAAAAGCAGTGCGGCCGGCGGATTAAAGGGAAGATGACATTGCGGTTACGCTAAAGAAAACATTTGCGCTGCGTAGAGACCAGCGAACTGCGGAGCAAACTGACGGTGGTAAGTTCAAAAACCGAGCCTAATCTCTCCACAACCTTAATTGTCTCTCTCTTCTCCTCTCTCTCTCTCTCTCTCTCTCTCTCTCTCTCTCTCTCTCTCCCCTCTCCCAATTCTTGGAAGAAAAAAAAACACTTATTGTTGATTTGAATGTTAGTTTGGATAGCTGCACTAGCTGCGAAAAAAGAAAAAAACAAAAACAAAACAACAACAACAACAGTCGTTTTAGAATATGGGTTTTGCAGCTCGAGCTTTTGCTAAACGAACTTCCGACCTGGTGTGCCGATCCGCCCCACCTGCACTAGTACATAAAAGAGTACATAAAATACTACATAAAACAAAGAAAGAAAACTCAAGAGAAGGGGAGAAAGAAAAAAAGTGTGTGTTTGGGGGGGGGGGGGGGGGGGGCGGTGGGAAAGCTATCTGGGACGTCAAGAATAAACACGTAGAAAAGTTTTTGAACGCAAGTATGGGCAAAGGACAAACAAGGAGAAACACGAATGTCGTGTTTCTCTGTTTGTTTCTTGTCCATACTTGTGTTAAGAAACCTTTTAATGTGTTCGACCAACACTCTCTCCTATTATTTTCAAAGAAAGTAAACAGCAAAAAAAAAAGGAATTGCGACGGATTTTAGATTTGTACACATCAATTAATACTTTACTTAACTCTGGGCATATTTCCAATTATAAAGACGCAATTAAATTTTTGTTGTGTGCCCGCAAATTAAGTCGAGGTGGTCAGCTGTGTTTTCAAACGAGTTAGCAATACTGCTGCATGCTCAATGCCTTTATCTCTTGCCTCGAGGAAAATTACTAAACGAATAAACTTGGAGGTCGCTTGATACTCCTGCGAAGTACGCTTTGTCTCAGACAAAAACAACTCGCTGGAATTGATGAAAAAAAAAAAATCTCCTAATGCATCCCCTCTCCTTCTCAACTTCACACGCCCACACACATGCGCAAGAAAAAAAAATAATAGAAGAAATATATTTGTTCGGCTGCCCGTCCCCGGCTGTTACGTATGGCACGAAAACGCTTTTGAAAGGCACTAACGGGAGTACACATATTTTATTTATCCCATCTCTGCTTCTTAGCCCAGGATGCACATTTTATCAAGGACATCACGTGTGCAGCCAGCGAAATGAACTCCAAATATACATGTAGTGATTTGGCAGGAAACTGGTTGTCCACCATACCGAAACCAAAACTAGGTCGAGAACGGGCACAAAATAAAACTATCCTTTTCGACGCTCGCAACAGTGCTCATCCCACTTATAAATATAAACCAAGATTTGTGTTCTTTACCGGAATTATAGTTACGACGTGTGACGACAGTTGCGCCGAGTCGAGTACACGGGATGAGTTCGGCGCCGTTCCGGGTTTTGTCGGTTGGAGTGTTTCTCACGTGTAGATGCTGATATTTTTGTGTACCCTTCGGACGGTTTCGTGTTGATCTGTTTGAACTCTGCATCGCTGAAGGAAAGCGCCCGTTGCTTGGGCAAACTAGGATACTAGGATTTTTCGGGGAACAACGCCCGAGTGTTTGCAGCACCGATCGCTGTTGAAGCTACTCCGGAATAACTTGTGCGCTTCGCCTTTCTTTCCCGAGTCCGTCATGGCGGTATCAGCTGGTGCAGCACAGTCGAGCGTCCTGAGTTCCGTTGTGTGCGTTTCCCTGCGACCCAGCTAGGTCAGCAACAAGCTCCCTCTGAACTGCGGATCTAGTGGTGGAGAGCCGACGAACTACAGATTCACCGATGAAGCGAAGAAGGTACGTCCCATTCCTTCGGCATCACTCGAAGCTTTTTTTTTTTTTTTTTTTTTTTGGCTGGTTTAGCGCTTTCGATGCGCGCTTTCCTAAATATCTTAGCAAACCAAAACCTTCGTAAATGACAATATGTATTCAAGGTTACAAAGCAAGAGTAAGCGTTTCTCTCGTAGGAATTATCGCGCTCGATCCGGGTTCACTTATCGACGCCTATCGTCCTTATGCCAAGGAGCAGTTCATGGATGCACTTGATACACAACCCTTTTGCTATGGATGAAACGATTTTAACGCGAGATTGGAATCCTTACTGATAAGAGACCTTTGATTACCGCTGCCTTTATCAATCGACACTGCGCCATGATGTCATGTTTTCTCTAAACTTCGCCTTGTAAACTGACCTTGATTTCCGTCTGAACTAGCAATTACAGAGGTGACAGTAGCAGTCAGCTTGAAATTTATTTAAATCTGGAAACCAAAATAGAAACAAAGAACTTCTCAGGATCAGTGTGACGACAGAGCGGATGGTGTGACCCTAATTAATGAAGGGATTTGTTTTCATTTCCTTTCATTTTATTTTCGTTTGTTTCAGGTGATATGAGGTCGACGCTGTTGTAAGCCTTCGAGGACGGCTCTAACTCGTGTAAGTTGCAACAGATCCGGCGTGACAGGTCGCTTGCTTGCACGTGTTGCTGCTCGGACCGTGTGTTGCTGCATCCGCATCCTTGCGAGTAGGCAGCGCGCTCTCCTTACTGAGACGAGCTGTCTACCTCCTGCTAGACTCGAGTGGTTGTTGACTGTTGGATTTGGAGACTTTTCCAAACTGGCTGGTTCTGTCAACGACTAGCATTGCTGTAATTTGGCTTACTCTTGGGGCATTACTGCACAGTGCAAATAGCAAGCATTGGGAAGGATGTAGTACTTGAAGACTGGCCTGTAGTTGGAACGCAAGGAGCTGCGAGACTTGAATTTACTTTGAAGCACAAGTGCTTAAGCCAAATTCAAGGGCTTTCTGTTGATGCTCTTGTTGAGTCCCTGAGAATCTTAGTTTTGTGTCCCTTTTGTGTGATTGTGTTGCCCAAAGTTTTGACTGAAGGGCGTTCTTCCCTCTCCTGGTGATAGAGTGAGTGTTTTAGTTTGATATATGTTCTGTGGAGCACGCACAGCAATGCCTCAAAACGACTGCGCAAGCATCCCGTTAACAGTGTGTATACTAAACTAAATTCTATTTTATATAAAAGAAGGCAAAGGAAAGAGCTTTTTACACCATGCTGAAGAAGGTTTTCTAATTTGGTCTTTAAGGTTTTGTTCAGCTTTTCCTTTCAGTAGTAGATCTATGGAGTTTGAAAAATTGTCAAGACAATGATCAGGAATCAACAAATTGGTAACATTGGACCTGGCATGGCACATTGCATTTCATTGACCTTTGTGCCGTCCATATGCTGAGAGTAAAAGTAAACGGTTACTGCATTCTTTTGGTAGACCTTAAGCTTTCAAGCGTCTGAGACTATTAGAGTGTTTAGCATTATTGGGGTAAGGGTATGAAGCTACCTGATATGCTACTGTTACAATAATTTAGCGTATCATTCTGGGGATCTGTTTAGGCATTGTGCTTGTTGAAATAATAATTGAGCTCAAGGTCAACCCGCATTTTTAGAACATCAAATGCTTTTTAACGCGACCCCCATCGCCAAATCTTTGTCTGTCCTATCCGTGCACTTTCCTGCTAAATTTAGAAGGGAAATTGATGTCATGTGACTTATACACAAATTCAGTTTCCCTGCTAAATTTAGCGAGAAAGTTGGTTTCATATAACCTGACGACACAGGACCAACAGACCAATTAATTTCCCCTGATAAATTTAGTGGGAAAATTGACGTCATGTGGCCTATGCACCAATTCAATTTCCCTGCTAAATTTGACGGGAAAATTGATTTTACGGGACCTATACACCAATTTGGTTTCCCCAATTAAATTTGATAAGTAAATTGATGTCATGTGCCCTGACATCACATGAGCTATAGGCCTCCCTCCCTTGGTTGCGGAAGTGCTGCCATCTTGGAATCACATGACGCGGCCGCCATAAGGCGGCTTCAACTCGTCGCTCCTCCCTGCCCTTCACGCCTTGGCGAATGCATTGTATTTATGTTTTTCGTTGCATTTCACCATAATTGCTCTGTAAAGTGGCTTGCTTTGTAAAGTATTGTCCAATACTTATCTTTACTACCTAATTCCATGTCATCATAAGGTGCACAACTTCTGCACTTGGTTTTATAACATGTTTTGACTATTGTTGTTGTTGGCGTACCAGATATGTGTGTGGAGGCTAGAGGAGGTACAGGAATCAGCCCTTAGCACTGGCAAACATTGAGTATGTAGATGACTCTAATGGAGAATTTCTATGGTGGATTTAGAGCACTTTTTCAGTTGGCATTTTCGAGTGTGAAAGCGCACGCTCGCATCTACCCCACTAAGGTGCGAGCATGGAGCACTTTTGGATTGCTCCATATTCACCGAGAGAATTTTATGTATGACAGCACGAGGGTTGAGAAGCCAACTACTTATGACAGCGCAGGTTTTCTTCGTGATAGTGGCAGAACATTTTCGTTGATAGTTGCAGAACATTTGCAATAAGAAGCACAAAGTAAATTTATGACCGCACAGTTAGGATCTTAATACGCAACAAATAGAGTCAACGTAAGGAGCCACTATGTATGTTCCTCGAAAGCATTCTGCTCTGCCTTCATAACAAATCTAAAACAGTTGCTCTTGATTATATAGGGAAATTGTTTTGCGGTTTAAACATTCGGTTGAGTGGTTTATCTATGAATGTAACTAAACTTTACATTGTGCTCGGTCCCAAGTCTGCAGTGAGTCAAGTGCTTTAATTTTTTTCTGAAAATATCTAATTTAATTAATTTATTTAAACACAAAAAGTAGGGCTCCTCAAATGAAAATTGTGTTCCAGACAGCTTGTGAGCGCATGAAGTATGCAATATGTGACGCCGAAAAGAAACTGTCTGCATAGAAATCACTCGAGTGCAGCGTTGTTGATGTCGGATTTTCTTTCAGTGGCTGGTGATGCCGCTGAAAGTAAAAATGCATCTGTTCAAACAAATAAAAAAAAATTTCCGCACAGATCTATGAAGTGGTGCCTGGCATTCGACTTCAGTTAAACTTATCAAAAGTAATTTCTTTTCGCAAATATTACGGAAAACAGATGTCAGACTTCACTTGACGGGTCTGCCACTTACCTGATATTCTTAATATGTTGTGAGGGAACGGCCATATAACAAATAGTTCACCTCCTAGGGTCAACGTTTTGAAATTCTGAAAACAGAACCAATACTTGAATACATTTCCAGCGCGGCCTAGGATGAACCATCACAGCATCTCAAACCCTTATAATCTTAAATAAAAAAAAAAAAAGAAATTAAGTAGAGACATTGTTTTTTTCTTCGCATTCTACGCGTCATTACAGAGGGTTAAACAGTGAGCACTAAACTTACAAGTTTGTCTGTTCTCCTTAATTCACTTGTTGAATTACTCTTTTATCATGCATTCGTGCATTAGTCTCTTTATTAGTTCATTTGTTAGAAAATTATCGTTCCGGGTACAACTCTAGACAGTGGTATAGCCTCTCCTGCATCGGTTCAGTCATTTTGACACCGAACCTGGCCAAAGGCTGAACATGACCATATGGAAGCTGTTAGTAAAAATGCCCCCAAGTTAGGCTCGAAATCACTTCAGTTTTTAATGTGGCCGTAACACAAGAAACACATTTGCATCACAAAATTAAGCGAAAATTACATAACACACCAGCACAACTGCGAGCTCACCGAGACTAACCAAGTTGAAGTCATCTAATGGCGGCGAGTGCATCAGCACTCTTTATCTGCCGGTCAGGTCAGGTCAGATGGAAAGGTCAATACACCCAATTTAGTTTGGGAAAATGTACTTCACGTGACCTCTGCACCAATTCAGATTCCCCATTAAATTTGGCGGGAGAGTGACGTCACATGACCTGATGTCAGATGACTTATACAGCAATTCTGTTTCCCCGTTACATTTAGCGGGAAAATTGGCGTCACCTGGTCTATATTTTAAATATATATACTGATGACACGTGACCCATACAATACAAGACTGTATATAGTCTTCCAAACAAATTAAAACGATTGCTTCTTAAATACTGCATTTGTTGTATTATCGGTGTTTAAAAGTAAAAGTTGCTGCCAATATTTTACACACAAGTTCTTCTTTTGCCAATTTTCTTTATGACCACCGGCCCAGTAAACTAAAGCATGGTGATGGCTCTTAAACTAGCAGAGAGCATCTGCCATGCCTTAGCAAAGGATTGGGGTTTCATTAAAATGGCAGTAATGCTATCACTGCCATTTATTGCAAATAGCAGTAATGCTATCACAAGAGAACTTGTTTGATATGAAGCAAGCTGCTTCATTTTAGATAGGTTCTAATTTAGGGTAGAAGCAATTTTGATGTAGGTTTGGAGTTTCTGACTATTGTTAAGGTAATTTGACTATGTGATCTTTTTTTTTACTTTTTTCTATCCCAGCACTTTAGGAAAGATTGTGCATTTTCCTTAGATTGAGATTCTTAAAGAAGTTTATGGCCAAGGCATTCAGACTATTTACATGTTACATTTGTTCAGTTTTCTTCTTATTAGTATCTTCACTTTCGGGAGGAGGTGTATCTGTGCATTCACTGCATTGAGTATTTGACCTCTAAGAAGAAGGGGCATAAAGAACAAACTAATTTTTTTTGCAATTAAATGCAAAGGTGCAAGCGGACCAGGCGGATGTTTTCGGTCGTGCACCAGTCACCTAGCTGTGTTTGGAGATTTGTGTTTGCCCTTTGTCCCTCTTGTTCCCCTTCTCCAGGGATTAGTTTCATCAAACAAACTAATCCCTGAATGAATTGAAAAATTATTACTTCTTAAAACTCCTGACACAATTGGAAAAGCCAAAAGACGGATGTGTTCATGGCATGCCACATTGTCCGTTAAACTTAGCTAGAGTAGAAAACAGCAGAGTTACTCTAGAGAAGAGCCCTTTTATAATAGACTTGCAATCATTTCAAAGGATGGTCCTGGGAAATTTTTGGCATATATTAATTAAGTGGATAAGAGAGAACACACCTAAAATATTATGATAGATGATGCTCTCGTTTGTGGTCCAAGGTCACTTGGTGAATTATTTAAATATTTTCTTGTTGAAACTTTTCTTTGATGTCGATAATATGAAGATTTCCGTTTAAATTGTTATATTTTATTATTGTTTGAATATAGAGATATACATATATTTGACCATTCACTGGAATTATGGCAGCAGGTGTATAATTGTCAAATTGTACCATTCATCTTACTGACCTTTAAAAGCTGGTGCTTGAAATTATTGTATTTGCGGTATGTTACATGTTGTGCTTCCTCGAGCTCCCGGTGTTTTTATTTATGAGAGTTTTGCGTGCATTCGTGCGGTCTGCTGCTCGCGTCTGATGTCGGTCTGTTGCCTTCCCACCGTTTTTGGCTCCCCCTGTACGGCACGCTCTTCCCTTCTCTGTGCCTTTTCCCGACACTCATGTGTTTCCCTCTTCGCCGGTGGTGTTCCAGCCAAGGCAGGCCCCATCGAGCTTTGGAATGACCTCTGTCAGCCACTGGCAGATTGATGACATTGACGATGCTCTGGCTGCGGACTTCGACGGCAGCCTCTCTGGCCTGGGCATGGAGCTGGGTACCGCGTCGTTCAACATGAGGTATGCCCGGGGCCCCAGCCCTCCGTTTCTCGTTCTGCGTCTGAGCGCACCTTCCGTAGACACGAGGAACCTTTACTGCAGTCGTGTTTTCGTAGAAAGCAGGCACCCCCATGTAAGAATGTAGAGGACGTCCAAAACTGCAACCGTGTTTGTGGCTTCACGTGATGCAGTTCAAGCTCGAAACCTTGCCGGATGCCATGTCGATGAACTTTCGCCCTATGTATTTCTATGTGCGGAGGCAGTACTTTCCTGGCTTGCTCGAGTTCTTTTGAGTCGTGATCAACTGCACCGGCCAGAGTGGTCGGAAATGTAAACGAGCGTCGGCTGGTGCTCGACTTTTATTCTTGCCGGTCTTTATTCAGACCTAAGATGAGAGGGCGATCGAGAAGCAAACCCCACTGCGGCCACGATGGCTCCGGTAAAAATTACGCTGGGCAGCTTTGAAAGGGAGGATGAATAAGTGTGGGGTTTTGTGGCCCAACGTGGCCCCAATCCTACTTTCTGAGTTGTGCCATCGACAGAGTGGCTTGCCACGCTTGTGCGTTTCATCAGCATCAGAAATGACGTCAATACTCAAGCATCTGCATGCAAACTAGTAGAGAAAGGGGTGATAGTCGTTTGCCATCACGGCGTACCACAGTTTACCGGACGTGAAAAGGGCATTTCGTGAAACAGCCTTACGAGTTCATCATGTTTCATGTCATACACTGACAGTGCAGGCTTGCCATCAGCTATAGCTTGTTTCACCTGGTGTTCAAGTTTAATTGCTCTCAAGAACATCCAAATGATGTATTACATGAGAAGTTAAAAATTATTAATCATTTATCTTAGTGTTCCTTAAATGTTTGGATAGCAACACTATGTAGGCAGTTCACAGTTAACATGTAAGAAATGAGAGGCACGGGAGCACAAGTGGTCACATTCCTAAAGACATTTTGCACTTTGAACGAAATAAAGGGGAGTCATTAACAGTTACGATGGTGTCGAGGAGTGCGTTCGTCTCTGATGCACAAGGAAAGCGGAGAAAATTTATGTTGATTAGTCTGTGATAGTAATAGTTCAACTTTGTGTACATGATCACACTTCACGTATGCATGTACACGAAGTACACGAATCGTGTACGTGTACATATGTACACGAGTACATGATCACACTTTACGTGGAAGCGAAGTTACAAGCACGAGCATGTTGCCCGAACGATGCTTGCACTGCACGAGCGCGTGGGCTTTCAGCACACACACGAGCATGTATGCTGGCAGCCCGGAGCTCGCTTGTGTGCTTCTGCTAAGTTCGCACTTACAAAAAAATGGAGTTTAGACACCACAGAGGTTAGAGCAAAAAGTTTGGTGCACATATACTCTCTGGAAAAAAGAAAACTTATAACAAAAAAGAATGTCATGTCGGGATTGAGAGAGGAAAAGGAAATATTGCAGTTTCAGGATGCAAAGCAACTGAGGCTATGGGTGGTGTTCCAAAAACTTCTCGGGGAAGGGATCACCTGGGGTTTGAACCCTCTACATTTCCTCATGGCTGAAATGGAACCTCCATGCTGCGGAGGCAGTCAGTTGATAGAGGTGATGATGCAAATAAGTATACAATAGGAATTAATCAACAAGCTCAAAGTGTCATGTTATGGCAACAAACTATGCCTTGGTTAAAAAAAAAGGAGCAAATAAGAGATTAAAAGTTTAGTAGGGTACGTTGTTGGGCTAGTTGGTTCATCTTAGTTAACATATAAAATAGCGCAAAAAAGACAAGGACAAGAAGTATACAGGACAAGCGCTATTTAGCGCTTGTCCTGTATACTTCTTGTCCTTGTCTTTTTTGCGCTATTTTATATGTTAACTAAGAGATTAAAATTATTGGTGTGGAGAACAAATCCTAAGAGTGAACGAAGAAGATAAAGAAAGAAATTTTACTTAAGGGAAGCTGAAGCAATTCTTTCAAAAAATGTGATAGAGGTTGATTCTAGCGTAGTTTTATCCTGTGAATCTGAATATCGCATTTGTTTTCCCCAAAAGTTTACCTAAACGCGAGTAAACACGAAAAATCTCCAACCAGTTGCGACATCACAAGAAAATCTTTTGACCGCCAAGCGTGTGTTGCTCGAGGGCCGTGCATGCAATCGCAAGCTTGACAGGTATATTCCCTTGCACTGGCACCAGTCGGGATGTCTTTTTCTGCCCTTTTTAAAGATACCAAGAGTGCATGTGCGTAGCTTTGATAGGCGCTGGAGATGAGCGAGAGCGGAGATTCCAAAAATTCCTTTTGTAACGTCACACTTTGGGAAGGGGGCCTTCGGCGGTAGTTTGAAAAATATTCTCTGCAGCCACCTTGCACCAAATTAAAACATTTCGATATTCGAGATCCTGGAGGTCAGGTAAAGACTATTTAAGGGTGTATTTTCTCAAATACAAAACCACTTCAGCTTCCCTATAATGAGATTGCTTCCACCAACCTAAAAACTCCTTGGTCCTTGCAGTGATGCCCTGCTGGCCCTACCCAGCCTGTCAGCGGTCAAACAAGAGATGCCTCGAGAGAATGGCTATGTTCTGCCAGACTCCCTCAAAGTGGCTGCTGTGAGGTGAGAGATGAATTCAAAATGGCAGTAGATCGTAGCATTTCCCAGAGACTATCTCCTGATGCTTCATGTCATATGAAAGGTAGCCATATGTGAGAAAGTACTGAATCTTGAAATAGAGCCCCATTGACTCTCCATTTATAGTGTCTCCAGATCTGCTTAACAAGAGCTGCCGTCGCATGTCACCACATTTCACTCCCGCTCTTGGTCATACATTCATTGGCAGCTTATTTCCTCACTTTGGCCTCTTGCATTAACCTCCTAGCTGTTGACTTTTTTTTTTTCATGTTGTAGTAGCAGGACGTGATGACAGTACAGCATCCTTTTATTCTTTAGCTGAAACTTACAAACCCCATCTATATATTTGTGGCTAGTGGCATGTACTGAATATCGCTGTTATATAATAACTGAAAAGTACATATCACCCAAAAGAAGCAGGTGGATCATTTTCTTACCTTGAGTTTTCTATTGCTTGTTTGTAGGAATTCAGGAATAATGTCAAGTGATGCTTGTCATGTAGTCAACCATCACTCCACTGTCACATAGTTTTCACGCTGTACAGCTTAAAGCTTTTGGTTTCTTGTGTAAATAGCATTTGCTGCTTTGTGTACAGCACTGTCGATCCTATTTGCATCATTTGCACGAGAACTCATTCGGATAAAATGCTCAATCAAGCTACATGCTTGTGCCAAAAGCATTCACAGCATTGCACACTAGAGCTCTGCACGAGCCCAGGCCAACCCAAAAGCTCTGGCCCGGCCTGCAAGACGTATTCTCTGGCCCTGGCTGGGCCCGAACCCGTGCCCAAGACAGACCTTTATTTACCACTGCTGAAGCACCTCCAACCGGGCCGGGCTCGGGCTGGGTCAGATCAAGTAGGCATCTTATCGAGTCGGGCCTGGGTTGCAAAAGACTTAGGGTCGACGGACTTGGGCCAGGACTACACCCATATTGAAACCACACCATGGGTGGTTTCAATATGGTTGTAGCAGCTGAAGAATTACTCCGCTATACTTTTTTCACCCCTAAGCTGACAGTGTGGTGGATGCCACATGTTCATTGGTCCAGTCATACACCCGTACTTCGCCACATGATCACACTCCCACCCACTCCCACCTGCGGAGGACGGGGTCAGGTGACGAAAGGGAGATGGTTGATTGATCCGGCAAGCGCGTAGCTCCCACCTAACTGTCAGCTTAGGGGTAAAAGGAGTCCAGCACTCGGGATGTAGCGCACACGGTGATTTCACAATGTGCACGAGCATGTCTGATGGAGAAGCTTTGGTCCTTGAGCAGCGACGGGGGCAGCAACAGCAGCGTGGGGCTTTCCTGCGAGCCTCGTTCCCTGGTGCATGGCAAGAAGAACCGTCTGCCACTCACTACGGATGACGATGTGAGCAGTGCCATCAAACGCTTCTGCGTCAGCAGCTCCAGGGATTCGGCTGACACTAGTCCTAGGTGAGACTGCGTGTTTGGGACCAGAGTCTAGCTCGGTCATCCCTCACGTTTCAATAGGTTTCGGGGTCGGGCAGTTCCGGAAACGTAAACGAAAGCAAAAGTTCATTTTCAAATCAACTAAACCACATTTGCAGCTAGAGAGAAGAGGGGTCTAGGCACACAGCAAAAGCGGAGTTGTAATTGGATCCGGTCGGTGGGGAGTGGCGGGATGCTGCCCCATAGCACGGCGTCTGGAGCGCTTCTTCAACTATAGTGCATTCATCGTCCTGCCCTACCTACACATCGAAAGTGGTCCCGAACTGCCACCGTATTGCGTTGCAGGAGCCGCTGCGTCATACTGTTGGATGTCGCAATCCTTACAGTCGGTTGTAGAAACGGCGGTGAAAAGGAGCAGACTCGAGGGTTGCCTTCGTCGTGGCAGTCCCAACTTACTTCTGCTTTGGCTTCCGTCGGACTCTCCGACCACAGAGCGACCGGCAGGAAAACAGACGTCTGCTGCATCCATCTTTGCTGCTGTGCCGCTGCAAGAATCGTAAGGGGCAAAAGCACGACACTTTTGCGACATTGTTGGGCAAAAATCGAGAGACCACTCTTGGAGACGCGGTAAACATGGCAGTTGGGGACGTCCTCCAGGCACCATTCCCATGCCAATATAAGTTGCCTTGCACCGCTTAGGTTGGAACACACGTTGGTATGGTCTGGACAGCATGGGAGCAGACACGAAATGTCCATTGCCTTCGCTCGGAGAGCAAATCATGTCTACACTCATAGAAAGGAATGAGCGAGAGTATAATTGGACGAGAACCCTAGATGAACACCACCCCAGTTATGAAACAGATCTTTTTGAACTGTTGCTTCACATACATTTACTCGCATTCATTTTAGTCTATTGGTTTTTGTGTTCCCAAATATATCTCTCTTGTGTGTCCAACCCCTTTTGGAAAATCTTGGGCAAAAGAGACAACATTTTATTTGTCTCGCTGACGTAGCGGATGGCAAAAGAAGCCAATGTGGCCATAAATCTTTTTTTTTGATCCCAGCCACGTATGACCTAGAAGGAAAAGCTTGCACGGCCAGGGCAGGCTTCTCGTTCAGTTAGGAACCATGTTAATGAGAAAAATACATGTCTTTACTGGAACTGTTTCCGCTCCAATACGCTCATTATTGTGTCGACAAACTCTGTGTATCTGTGGCAGTCAATGTTCAGAAGGTACAGTCATAAAGTTGATCTCAGACACTTTGAGTCTGAGCATCACTGTAAATGACTTCATTTTCGTGGGCTTAATGTTTCACCAATTTTGCGAAATGTGAGTTCCAGAAATATCGTGTGGGCGCAAAATTTTGCTATTTCAAGTGATGTACTATGTATTCATTCACCATATGTTGATATACTTGCCCGATACATTTTCCGCAAAATTTTCACAATTTGCGAGAAATAGGTCCTCGTAAATATGAGGTCATTTGCAGTATGTGCCAGCTAGTATACGAGTTTACCAAATAAATAGCCACATGCATTTAGTGCACACTACATTAAGTAACTTTGGATGAAGTCTTTGAGAAAACTGTTTCATAAACATTTTCCTCGTTCACATTCCCGTAATCTTTCCAGTTACTGATTGATTTGCAAACCACATTTTTCAATCTTGGATGGGAGATAATGGTGGTCTACCATGGTCTAGCATATCTGTGAAATCCTGTAACAGTTCCACTGTGCAGTACCAGGGCTAGCCCTTTTGTTGGGTTGCAACAAAGGGTTCCAGTAAAGGGGCTAGCCCCTTTGTTGGAACCCTGGCGTCGCCCTAGCATCGTTCATTGAATCCATTCAAATTTGCTCCGCACGTTTCATACTTTCTAACTATCCCTGTACAACCAGCATCACCTCCATGAAAGCGTCTCTATATTCGCCCAACCTCTCCTTTCGTAAAAACATATCTCGCCTCTGCTTATTTCGCAAGATTTATCACTCTAACCCAGCACTTCGAGCCTCATTATTTTCAGAACCATTATACATATCGCCATGTACCGATCATCCACTAAAAGTAGGAATCCCCTACTGCATCGTGTCCACCTTTTATGATTCCTTTCTACCCCTGACCTCCGTCCACTGGAATCGCCTTTCCACATCCCTAGTCTCACTTACTGATGCTGCTGATATTAAAACCGCCATCACTGATGTTTTGAATAATGTTCCATAGCAATTCTGTACCTTGTGTTTTGTTTCTTGCATTTTGTTTTCAGTGTTCAATTTGTATTGATGTATAATTCCACTCCTCTCTGTAATGCCTTTGGGCCCTGAGAGTGTAATAAATGAAATGAAATGAAAGCTGGGGTCAGCTTGACATAAATCTGCGACAAGGGGAGAGACTGGGCATAATATTAAAGTAGGTTTACACCAAATCATACTTCTGGTCATCAGCTTGCATCCAAATGAAAGCTGCTAAATCCTGGACAAGCCCTGTTGCAATAAGAGTGTGCGAATGATTTCATTGTGCACGCGGACTATTCACTCTTTTATTTCCTTGCATCCGTTGGATTCACACTGTGAAAAGACCAGATAAGATGGATTGGCTTGCAGTTGAAAGCCCAGCACAATCAGGTGTCACGCAAGCCCGACTCGTGCTCAGCCATTGCCTAGTAGCATCTCCCTCCAATAACAGTGCCAGCTATGCAGACGGCTCTGCTCACGGACCCGTCCTTGGTGCAGAGCGATCCCCGCAGGGAACAAATAAAGGCCGCTGATAAGCCCGGCCGTGGTGATAGCGGGGCATGGCGCGTGTCTGAGGCTATTCTGCGACGCCGCTGGGGAGTTAAGCGGGCACGTTTCTCGACGCCGGTTCCGTTTCCTGGTGCCGTTCCCGGAGCCCCCTCTCCCGGCCGGCGGCCCTTGCACTTTGCAGTGGCTGGTGTCACATGACAGCCGTTACTCCTTTTGTGTCTCCCTGTTTGGCAGGGCCTTATCTGGTCTCCTTGTATGACGCTTCCAAAGGTCCCTTCCAGACAGGTGCCGTGTGGGCACTCTGCGGGCTCCTAAATGCTGGCCGGTCTGTCGGTTTATGGGCCAGTTCATGCTCTGGTCACTGGCTCTAGGTCAGGCTCTCAAGCGTAGCGATAATGTGGAGTTTTCTTGGTAGCCAACTGTGACTAGTAATCTCTGGTTGCCCCATGCTTCACGTTTTTGTTTGTTTTTTTGATAATTAATTACTAAATTATTTAAAAAGGCGATAATGCTCGCACAAAATGTCACCCATCTCATTTTTACTTTCGCCAATACTTGGGTAATGCTCGAGACAAAGAGGGGGCAGAGAAAGAAGCAAGCAGTGATTTATTGTCATATAGTAGTATGAATACTTTTTTGTTCTTGAATGTTATAACTATGATGGGCGCTTTACCTCGGCTTGAGGCACATATTACATTAATTCCAGGGTACTATACTTTGCCTCTCTCGTCATGTATCAGTCAGAATCAACTTATAAAGGCTTTGTCAGCACAAAAATGGGAGGTTGTTGGGATGCACTAGATTGTATCTTAGTTAAACATGATCGCAATCAGCCATGCCTCAGGATCACAAAATTCGTTCCATGTGGCTAATTTTTTTTAGAGTAGCCAGAGCTTATAATGTTACGCTTATTGAAAGGCAATGAAATCAGTTTTAATTTAAAAAGTCAAAGTAAATTAACATAGCAACTGGCATTTTATTTTATTTTCATAGTAGCACTTTGTTTGCCTCAAAACCAGAAAAATAAATTTACACTGAAAACCTCGCAAGTTGGGCATTTTTATAACATGGGCATTCAATGGTAGCGAAGAATAATGAGAACTGCTTGTTCCTTGTCCCACACAAACATTAAATTGAAACACAAGGTGATGTGTTACCACCTTCCCGTTACTTCAGTGTTGCATTTCATTGCAGTTCATACTCAGTTTCAGAACAACTTCGTAAAGGTCAAATGCTACGGGCTACATAAGCCAATTGAAACATTGGTGCGAGTCACGTGAGAGTGCACTTCTCCCGTGCAAAGTTGTCACTTGCTTCGCTCCATTGCTCTTATTGGCTCATGGGGGCTGTAGTTCTTTCCCTTTACCTAGCTGCTCTGAAAGGGAGCCCAGTGTTTGTCAGCATGCCACTGTCCCCGCCCCATGAACGGGCAACACCAGTGCCGCTCTCTCCGCAGCCGCTGCCGGCACAGCTCGTCTGCTCCGGACCTGCGCATGGCGGTGTATCAGCCGGCGGGGCCCATGTCGGTGCCTCTGCCCCGGCTGGGGGTGTCGGCCGGTGAGGTGTCGTCCCCTAGTGGCGGCTTCCAGTACTTCCTGGGGGCGGCCACCTCTATCGCCACCAAGCTGCACGAGGAGACCATGACCTACCTCAACCAGGGTGTGTCACCGTCTGCTGCCGGTCGTGGGCAGGTCACGAACTGTGGGGATGTGTGGTGGTGTGGCTGCTGGGAAGTTTGGGACCCCGACACAAAAGCCGCCGTGGTCGCTGCACTAGATCAGACGTGCCTCGTTCGCAACAGGCAAGTCTGTGAGGTCTGCCTGCCGGTTGGGGGCACATCGGCCACGGGACGCTCGTGTTGGCTGGGTGGCGCAAACAACGGCGGCGTCGAGGTCGGCACGACGGCAGTGTTGCCACGGTCGGAGGCAGTCATTAGGACGCAGTCTATTGCTTTGATGCGCAAGCGAGCATATGTCAGGCTGTGGGGCATCAGTACTTCGGCACCACTAAATGCTGCGCACAACTTTTTACCACGGCGCCTTTATCAATCCGAATCTTAAAATCTTACCACTTGCAAAACAAGCTCGTTTCATGGCTGTAATAACCACTTTGCGCAGAAAAAAGAACCACATCCTTTGTTGTCAAAGGCTTCTGTATCTTGATTCATTATTTCTTCTCATAGCTGTAATAAGCTGTCACCTCTTTTCAGTAGTGTGTGCCTCCGACCATGGATAAACAGCGTGGCACTGCATATCTCTTGGGAATGTCACTCTTGCCCTTGCTACCATCGGAGGGTTGGGCAGGCATCATTTAGAAGTGACTGTGTTCACTGGATTAAATCAGACATGCCTCATTTGCTACAGGCCACTCTACAACAAGTCTGCAGTGGTATATGGCTTCAACAGGGGACATCATAGAAGGATGTCTATATGGCTGGTTGTTTGTTAGTACACATGTTGTTGGCTTTCATACTCTAGACTTTGATCCGTGATTGATTTCCTCGTAAAAGGCACTTTGGTACAGGTGCATTTCCTTCCTATAAAGAGCTGTTGGTTAGGTGACATAACAATAGACTTGGCTTTTGGGGCATTGTTGTGTGGATGTGTGTGGATGTTCTGGTGGTGTGCAAGTGTTTTGGAGGTGCTGTGAAAATGACCCCGTCCCATTCTTTTTTGTAGGCCAGTCGTATGAAATCAAGCTCAAGAAACTGGGGGATTTGACAGAGATGAGAGGAAAGATGCTTAAGGTGAGGAACTTTGTGAGGAACTTTTAACACAGAATGTGTTTTATCAGCTGATATCCATGGAGTTCAGGAACAGTTGGCTGTAGCGGCCAGCTGTTACGAGATTGCAACACCAAAGAGTGTTACGACCATAGAAAACCATATAAAAAGACTCGAGTCCCCTGGCTGGATTTGAACTTGCCACCTTGGGATTGTGAGCCAAGTGCTTTGCCGACTGAGCTATCCAGAGTCGGTCATTGCGACCAAGAGTCATTGCGACCTGTTGAACGACTTCCCCCACTTGCAGTGCTCTGCCATCACTTCTTTCTAGTGAACGTTCCCTAGTGAAATAGTGCTGTCTGGTAAATCAGTTGTGAAGGGTTGATGTAACAATTGTAACCATAGTTTTGTTTAACCCGAGACTGGGGTATTTCGGAAAAGGGACGAGAAGAAAAGAGGCCACAAGGAGGCGACGTCTCAAACACAGCTAAGGATTTTATTCCATCGTATGCACTTTTATACACACCACGTCCACACACCACGTCCCACCTACCAACCAAGTCGACCAATGACAACAATAACTCCCGGAATACTCTAAGCCAAACATAGGCCCAAAACATTACAAAAGAAAAATCTTTCAGCCAGACAAAAGGACAAGATAAGCCTCCGAATACACAAAGTCGACAATGAACCGTTAAAAGGTTTTTTCCCAAACCCGCAAACACACGGAACCAAAGGGAAAGAGGGCATACAAGACCTAATTACACAAAGCCAAACAACAAACCATTAAACTAGCCGGTACTTAATCACCGAAAAAAAAAAAAAAAAAAACACCGGCAAACGGTCATTCTAACCCGCACTACACTTTGAAGGAAAGCGGAAGAGGATAACCATGACCCAAAAACACAAAAGGGGAGAATGCAAGAGTTCCAACCTCAACTACACACTTGAAAGAAGTAACAAGGAATACCAGAACAAACAATATGTCCTGCACCTGTACTGCATCTTTGTAGGCAGCGCACAAAGTGCTGGATAGCTAAAAAAAAAAAAAAAAAAAATAAAAAACGGGGGTTTACATTTTGAGGAATTTTCTTGAGCTTTCTCCTAGATGCATTGATGGCTGGCTAATACAATTTCCCATCGACTTAATTCGGACTGTTTCCTTCACTACTCTTTTTATCTCATTCTCCTCTCGATGTATTACCTCCGTTTCCGACCAAAACACCCTACAATTGTTGCACTCAGCCATGTGCTTGGCGATCTCCGAGTTCGGTGCCCCGTTTTTTACATTTCTTTTATGCTCAGTCAGTCTGTCATTCACGCACCGCGAAGTTTGCCCCACATATCTAAAACCACATGCTAAGGGTATCTCATAGACTACACCTCCTTTGCAAGCCACTGACCTGTCCTGATGTTGCCTTCTGCATTCCTTTGGAGGTGCAAAGAACGGAGTCATCCTGTTTAATTTGTAATCAGATGAAAACACTACGTCAACTCCAAATCTGTGAGCACTCGCTTTAAGGTTATGCGAAACACTGTGGTAGTACGGGACTACGGCAACCTTTTTAAACAAAACTATGGTTAACTTCCACCAGCTCGCCTGCACCCTTACAATTTTTTCACTAACAATTGTAACTTTGAAAGAATTTGCTGTTTTTAATTTTTACATTTAATTTTTACATCTCACCAAAAAGGACAGAGGAGCCACCTCATTCTTTTGAATTATCGCAATCTTGTTGCGTAATAGCTAAGCAAAGAACAAGAATATTTCGCGATTTGCAGCCCCGTGGTGGCAGCCATGGGGACTGAGGCGTGACACACACCTGGGTGTATTGTAATCAGTTGTCAAGAGGTGCCATTATGTGCCCAATCTAACGCTATATCTTATAAATATTGTTGTTTCAACACGAATAATTGCATCAAAAACCCCATACCATCAACTGAGTTGTGCTGTATTCAGTTCTAGTGGCACCATCTGCCCTAGGTGAAAAAAATCTATTCCTCCTTTGAGCCTCACCCTGTTGCTACTACGTCAGTCCAACTTCCTTACAACAAGGCAAACGCTTCCCCCCCCTCCCCTCCGTGCCCCCCTCTCTCCCCTTCTCTACATTGCTCAGACCAACCTTCTTTAAGGTCCCATGTCAATCGCAAGCAGAGGCCGCGTGCACTGTAGGCCCTGAAAGAGTGAGAATCTCACCAGATTCTCCGTGTCCCCAGTGCACCCGAGAACACGTCACTGCGCACGTGACTCTGAAGACGGTGTAAGAGTTGAGAGTAGTTTAGAGGTGCCCAAAACTTCAATTGTTTGACAATAGTTCAAGAAGGAACTAACGCACGCAGGCAGAGCTGGTTTTCAGTTTTTTCATTTAGACGTGACGGAACAACTTCCACAATTACCGTATTTATTCGAATATAAGGCGGTCACGATCATAAGGTGAGGGGGCAGTTGAAGGACCCAAGGAAAAAGAAAAAAAGTTTGCACATTAATATAAGGCGAAAGAAACGAAAGAAGGCAATTAAATTCCTTACCTTTCAGCAAAGCAGACACAAGTATTTGAACTATCTGCACACAAAGATATTTATTCGGAGCGAGACGAAAGACAAACTTAGAAGCTGTCGTCTTCAGAGGTGGTAGCATCCGAATCATCCTTATCACTTTCACACTCAAAGAGGTCAGCGTCTTCGGTGCCGTCAAGAGCATTGGAAATGCAGCACTTGCGGAACGATGCCGCAACCATAGCTTCGGGGATCGCTGCCCAAGCGTCGACCACCCACTGGGCGAGCATGGACGGGGACGCCCGCTTTAGACGTCCCGACGGCGTCAGGGCCGCAGTGTCAGACGCCATCCATTCAAGCGGCTGTAGTTGGCTTGTCATGCCCCCCGGGATGACGACCAGCTCCGTGCGTTCGTCCACCAGCTTTTTCTTCACACCTTCCGTGAGATGTCCGCGGAAGGCGTCGAGGACCAGCGTTGACCTCCGGGTGAGCAGTGCCCCTGGTCTTTGGCACCACACCGACTTAATCCAGTTCAGAAAAAGCTCTTCCGTCATCCACCCCTTCTCCTGGCAACAAATGTGGACGTTCTGCGGGAAGACCTCATTCTTCGGAAAAGTCTTTGTGTTCAGGATGATGAAAGGGGGCAACTTCCGCCCATTGGCGGTGCAGGCTAACATAACGGTGATCCTAGCCTTCTCGTTGCCTGTAGTGCGCAGGCTCACTTGGCGATTACCTTTTTGGTGAATGTTCTGGGCCGACGGCTTGTCAAAAAAAATCGTAGTTTCGTCGGCGTTGCCAGTTTGCCCGAGTAGAAAGTCGTGGTCGCGTCGCAGGCCGATAACTTATCTTTGAAAAAAAATTAGTTTTTCTTCGTAATTCCCGGGCAACTTTTGCATCACGGAGGTTCGCCTTCACAAGGAAAACCCGGCCCTCTTCATAAAGTTTTGTACCCAGACCCGGCTAGCTTTGAACTTGAGAGCGGGGATGCCACGCTCTCTCTCTCAAAGACAGAAGAGGCCAAACCGCGGCCTCTTCTGTCTGATGAAGTCCGTCAGCATTTCTTCCACCTCTGGAAACGCTCCCTTTCGTGGCCACGAAAAGCCTTTCTCGTCGCTGCGCAGGCTAAGAGCGAAGTCTTCTGTTTGCGCCAACGACGCACGTTGTTCTCCGGAACACCAAATTTTTGACCCGCCGCGCAGTTTCCAGTAACTTCCGCCTCTGATATAACTTTCCTCTTGAAGGCTGCATCATAGTGGCAACGACGACTCGCCATTGCGCTGGTCGCGTAAATAAGAAGCAAGCACTGAAAAAATCCTGCCGCACAGACTCCAGGCACTCCAACAAAAAATGCAAAATGGCGTCCCGACTTGTTTACAAACTTTGCGGCTACTACTGGTTTGGAAGCGGCTACTGCTGGCTCAGCTTGTTGACATGGTCGAAGGCGTCTGCAGCCATCGCGTCTGCTGCATTGCGAGCTATTCAATACACTTGCAGCTGCCGAAACTCGGTAGTTACTATCTGTAACCTGCGTTTGTGTAACATTTTGTATGTTTTATTCTTAAATCTCTCCGTTACATTTCCAACAGTGTTGTCCGGCTCTTTTGGAAGCTTAGAAATGGTTGAAAGGCGGAAACTGAAACTGTTACACTAAAATCGCCATATTGCTATACTGAGCTTCGAATATAAGGCGGGGTATGACTTTGAGACTACGGTATTTGAGTGAAGTCCAAAGATTGTTGCACAGCCCCTTTAACCATAGGGCGTATCCCTATTTTAGGGACCTTTTGGGGCAAATTAGCTAGTGGCACTCGCCAGTTGTGCATGCCATCAATACTGACAAAGCTGTCAGATGATTTTTGGTACATATGAAAACAGAGGGGCATGAACCTGAAAGCTGGATTCAATGCTTTGCAGAGTACCATCCGCATTGGATTCCAAGAGCGTCGCCTTCAGTACATGGAGAAGGAGCAGATCAGCCAGTGGACACGCCAGAGGCCTGGGGAAAGGATCTTGGAGGCGGGTGAGTGTTCCTCACCTGCGCAGTTGGATCAACAAATTGCAATACGGATGTTTGTTTGTTTTATTTCCATCTTTTATTACTACCATAAAGATTGCCTAGATTTCATATGCAAGGTTGGCCTTTAAAGAGGCATAGCAATATGTCAATTTGGCATGTTGAGTTAGGAGCGTCCCCTGCTAGATGTGGTAGTACAGTGGGTGGCAAATGGAATTCATTTATGGATTTGATTGTATTCTTCAGCATTGAGCTACAGCTTAAGGAAAGACACAAGCCTAAATTAAAAATTTTTTTTTTTTTCAAAAATGCATTTTTAAATTTTATTTGATCAGTTTTAGAAACTAATAGTGCACCCTTTCTGAAGATTTCATGCGCGTACGGCGGTACATTTACGTCTATACAAAATATGTTCAAAGGGGCGGCGACGCACTTTGTATTCCCGAGTCGATCCGGCAAGCGCCAAGTCTCCAATGTTTGCTGTTTTCAAATGCCGATCGCTTCGCGCTCGTTAGGACTACAGTGATGTCCATACCCTCGATGAAAACGCGGTTTCTTCGACATTTTATTAATGATGATAATCTTCGTTCGAGAGGACAGAGGGGCACAAAAAAGATTCCGTGGTGTCGGTTCCAATCAACTTTAGAACGAAACCGGAGCCTCTATTGGCTCGCAACATGTCACGTGATCCAAGTGTGCGGACACTTGTGTTTGCTTTTCCGCTTCATGCTTCAGTTCAACGATCGCTTGCTCTTTTTGCTATTTGTTTTGCGTGGTTGTCTTATTTCCGCAATGCCGGCGGTTAAATGGCACGCTCGGCAAGCCTTCGGAGCTCGCCGCCGATCAATGAAAACAAGAGGCACATTGGGCGGGCGGCGACCATGTCCTAAGCCTAATGTGACAATGTTGGCGTCTCCACTGTCTCCACTGTCTCCACTCCCAATCCACCCGACTGCATCACCGTCTCCCAGTTCGTCTCTCCTGGACGGGACTTTTGAGCAATCGGCCAAAGTACCTTCGTGTCTTCCTGACAACCTCGGAGAGTTAGAAGAGCTAACTGCAATAGAGCGCTAGATATCGCTCCTACGAGACAGTGACACCGCCGGAGATTCAGCAGACGTTCCCGCTGCTTCCAACACACCGCTCGACGGTTATCGCCTTGTTGGTGTGTGTGCCATCGAGAACTTGATTAGTGGTCTCGAGTGCCTATAGTCGGTTACAAGTTAAGAAGGTAGGAGAAGCTCCTCCCGCAAGCGTGGTGCGCCGGTTTCAAATCCCTCCGCAATCGAAAGAAGAGTTCACTGGAAACGCTCCTTGTTCCGCTTCAATGGATAGATAATGGCCACAGAGTGGTGCCAACTTATCTCCGACCCCCACTTTTTAAGAAAGCGACCTTTGTATTCATCGGAGAAGGAACCGAGCTCCTGAAAGCAGCCTTTGTATCAATCGGAGGGGGAAGCTAATCCCCGAAAGTCGTCTTTGTTTCCATCGGAAGGGGGAAGACTTAATCTCCCTCTCGTGGCTTCCACAATGCTAAGTCAAAGTCGAGAGATAAAGCAAATATGTACAGAAAGGCACGACCCTCCTCGCGCGTTGGCCGCAACGTCACGGAAACGATGGGACGCTATTGGATGCGGAGGTGGCGGAGGGATATATGATTCCCTTTGAGGGGCATTTGCCGCTACCTTCTTGACTTGTAACCTACTATAGTGTGCAATGGATCGGACCTCCAACTAAACGAGATCGGCAAAGGAGTGCAAGCGGAGTTTGTTGTTGTCTGCCTCAAGTGCGGGGACATTGCTCAGGCGCCTCGCTCATTGACCATCGACCACTCGCGTCAAAGCGAACTGGCGGCACGTATTTGTCTCACATCCCGCGAATGTGGCATCGGCTACACGAAGCTAACAAACTTGTTTGCTGGCATCAACGCTCTCTCACCTATGCACCTGCGATCATTTCAAAAACCTCGGAGAAAAGGTGCACGACGCGTCAATGTTGCAGAAGCGGTACGCCAAGCCCTCGGATTAGGTGACAATGGTCTGTTGGACGTCTGTGTAACTTATGACACACTTGGCATAAGCGCAGCCATACTTCACACTTTGGTGTTGGAGCGGCAATTGAGTTGGAGACAGGCTTAGTTTTGGACTTCTCTGTCCAAAACAATTATTGTCATGGATGCAGTCTCGGACCTGCAAAGAAATGCAGTGGCTCTGAAGAGTGGGCCAAGAGTCATGCACCAATGTGCCAGAAGAACTTTGGCGGATCTGCACAAGCGATGGAAGTGCAAGCGGCAGAGGAGATCTTCTGCCGATCTGTTCAGCTCCATGGCCTCCAGTACGTGACAGTTCTATCTGACGGGGACAGTAAAGCGTTTAACCACGTTGCTGGATTTCATCTTTATGATAAAGAACTGCGAAAACAGGACTGCGTCAACCATGTCTCCAAAACGATGCATGCAGGGATGGAAACGCTCAAGAAGACGAAAAAGAACTTGGTGGAAAAGGCAAACTCACCAATCTTGTTATGAAGAGGCTAACAAATTACCACGCTTCTGTGCTGAATTAGAATGCACCGAACGTTCCGGCGATGCAGAAAGCAATGTACAGTAGCCTGCTGCACTTATATTCTACTGACGAAGAGCCCCGTCATCAAGCCTGCCCTTAGGGAGAGCGTTCATGGTGCCATTTCAACCGCCATGCAGCGTTGGAGGCAGCAGGAAAGCCGTCAAGGCCACAACCCCACCACCCTGCCTTTTCCAGAGAGATTGCGAAGGAGTTGGTGCTTTTGTATAACCGGCTGTCCAGGAAGAAGCTGCTCGAGCGATGCGCCACAATGAAGACGCAAAATACAAACAAATCATACAGTGCTCTGGTGTGGAGGCGATGCCCAAAGACAAACTTTGCGTCCCGGAGAACGGTAGAAACAACTGCCGCCCTAGCAGTGTTAGAATTTAACCTCGGCCTTACAGGCTTTGAGAGTGCCCTTCTTGAGATGGGCATAGAGCCTGGACGTCACGAGGTGCAGCACTCCAGCAAGGCCCTGCAAGCCAAAATCTCTAAGGCCAAGCAGAAAGCACTCGAGTCTTCCAAGGTAGCCCAGAAGCAAAGAAAGCTCCAGGCCATCGCCAAGCAACAGAAGGACTAGGAAGTTAAAGGACCGACCTACGCTGCTTGGGCTTTCTAGTGGTTACAGATAGCGAGGCAATAATAAAAAAAAGATGCCCAATGTTTAAATGCCATTTTCTCAGTTTCACTTTTTTTCTGAAAACTTCATATAAGGAAATCTTTTGTTTGCTGATAAAAGTGTTCTGATGTCTCATTCAAGATGTTTCTTAACTGAAATTTACTGGGGAATCGGGCTATCTACTTTATTTATTTTTAATTTAGGACCATTGAAAACCGCTAACATTTTCACAGATTGGTATACAAAGAAAATTCATATCATACTTCGAGGTAATATTTCTTTCTGAAAAATATATTTGAGAAGTAGAAATTGGATAGCCTGAAGATATACACCCCCTGCTTCACATCCAAGCAATAAAATAGTTGCTTTATGGCTTTATTTGTATACGATAGATTCCTTGACAAAGAACACCAATGCTTAATTCACAGATGTGTAACGTTTGACAAATTTATCCTAGAGTGTCGATATTTTGCGTGGTGCCTTCATATATGATACTAAATGTGCCCTGCAAATTTCATTCCAATCACGCAAGTAGTTCAAAAGTTGACTTTCTAGCCAGTGTCTCCCCCTAAAGTTAATGAACAGAGAAACAAACATATTTGGGGATTGCTTCATGTTTTTTTTTACAGTGGAGCTGTTAAGGGCTAGGTTCCCCAGGATCGTGTCCGGTATGTCGACACAAACCTACCTGGACAGCTACCGCCATCTATAAGCGACGGCGGCAAGCACACAACCAGTCTGGTTTCCGCCGTCGCTTGTAGATGGCGGCAACCTTTCCAGCTATCATCAAGGATGTTATAAATACTAGGAGAGGGCACGCTGCAATATTGGTGAAGCCTAGTCATAAAAAGGTTAAACGATGTTGTGGCCAATGTAACCGTAGATCTCTCTGGCAATTGGTGCGCGTGACATGTAGAGATGGATGGTTGATTGTAGAAGGATTTCTTGCAGGCTTGCGCGCTTCGTCCGGTAGGTTTTCAGATCAAAGGCTAGACGAAGGCTAGCTACGGTCACGTGACGTGGTCACGTTTGCCAGATAAGTGAGGAGAGTAAGGAGGAAAATGAGAAAGAGGCGAGGCTCCAAGGGAGCATGGCTTGTGGAGGCTACACGGCTGACGTCATGCCCTCTCCTACCCTTCTATCCTCCTTGGCTATCATAGAAGAATTGATAGTTGGGCGCGTTGGTGAGAATTCATCGTAGGAAACAGCGTGAAAAACAGACGACGACGAAGAAGAAGCACATGTAACGAGCGCAGCGCTCGTCGTGTTTGTTTCTTCGTCCTCGTCTGTTTTGCGCGCTGTTTCTTACACTCCTACGCTCTTATCAGTTTCGGTTTGGAGTCATGATGGGTCGGCCGCGCACGGCTGCGGAAGGAGCGGTGACGTACGCAGCAGCGCGAATGGGTCCGCAACCGCCGCAAAGCTGTTGTCGCCTCAAGTTCCACTGCATCCAGCGCTTCAGATTCCCTTGCCAAAGAGCACATCGCTCGCCTGGAAAGCCGCCGCCGAGAACAGAACCAGCGATGTAAAGGGCGCCGGCGGGCCAACGCCACGGACGACGATCGTGCCACGGAGGCCAAGCGCAAGCGCGAGGCCCGGCGATGACTGCACTCCACGCTGGCTGAACAGTTCCCGGGTGCGACGGCGAGGTTCCGGAGGGAGTTCGCGGAGAACCCGTTTGGCGTCAAGTGCACCTTGTGCGACCGACTCTGGTTCGCCGGAGACGTATCCACGATCAGCGGCGTGTTGGACAAGAAGTGGGAATCTAGCGCGTGCGCGTTGCGGCAGTGTGTCAAGTACAGCTCCGCTGGTCTTCCTTCTTCACGAGAGTGGAAAGGCTGAACGTTTTTGTTTTATAGCTCTAGGCCAAGCATGGATGTACCACATGACTGGCCACCTGTTAGCAGATGGTAGTGACAGATGCAACTCGACTGTTGCATCCAAAAGACATGACTGGTCTTGCAACAAATAAATATTAATCCTTCACTACCAGATCATCTGCTTGTTTTGGAAGTTACAGTAAAATTTGCTTGATACGTTTTTCTCGCCACTACATTCACAAACTCCAGTCCCGTTGAACTCCCGTAGGATATCTGACTCAATTTCTCATTTGTTGCACTTGTCTTCTAAGTTGTTGCTTCCAAAACCTGCCACCTGATGCAGCCAATATGATGCATTGGGCAGCTGTGCCATGTCCTCCCTCTTTCTTTTGCTTTGCTCCCCCTCTTTTTAACACAATAGGTTTTATGAGTCACACTGGGAGCATTATACAATGTTAAGCTTATATATAAAGTTTTTATATTAAAGTTTGAGCCCAAGAGGTGCTCAAACCGCAGTCTGTGTGGAGGCAGTTGGATACTATGGCCACTGAGCTGCATTGCGCAGCTACTCCAGAAGCATTGCACTCCCAACAAAACGTGTTGGCGAGAGCAGCGTGACGTCGTATCATGTGACCGCTCGCCTCATCGACATGACGCGTCACCCAAGAGCCATATAGAACAGCGCCTGTGCAGTGTGCCCGTTCGCTTAATCTTTCCCCGGCTAACATCTGTGGTGCACAATGAAAAAGGGTGCCTTTTTCGTTTACAGTGTGCGAAGAAGTAAAAGTGATAGCTGTAAGTCGCCATGTACGGTCCTCCGCTTCGCACTGTCGTATCTTGGGATCCTCATCGTCCTCACATTGCCGTGTACATACGGCACGGGCAGCCTCTCATTGGTGGTCAGTGTGGGCGCGATGCCGGTCGTGAGCCGCAAAAGCCAGCTGTTTTTTCCGCGCTCGCTCCTGAGACTGAGTACGGCCTTGGCGCGGCAGCGCCATTAGGAAGAGTCTGCGGCAGGGACGACGCGAGCGAGAGCTCAGGTTTCCTCGGTGTCGTTGAGCGGTGAAGGAATATGGTAACATTGACATTCAGCAAAGAGCGGAGAGGGGGACGCATGCAGAGAAAGGAGGCAAAGCTCTGTGGGGAAGGCGGGTGGAAGGCGACGAGTTTTGGCAGAACATATTTTCTGTTTCAAGTTGGAACCGTGAAATAGAGATGTTATAGTGAAATCGAACATGTTGAAAGTTTATAAACCCTCCAACATTACTCAGCAGCTGGGTACTGCCAAAGTGGGTTTTTATATAGCATGAGTAATGTTTGAAAACACCTTTTTTGAAGTTATCGTTAGCAGACAACAGGGGAAGACACCCCGCTGACACTTCCTTGTCGTCGGGCGACACATTTTGTGCGGGACACATTTTGTGCTCCATGGTCTTTGTCAGCATGATGAAGCTTGTGTAATTTTGTACCTCTTTGCCTGTCTGCACTTTGCTTCTTGCTGTTCTTGTCCAGGCAATCATGAAGCTTGGACTCGGCTTGAAGAAGATTCAGGCTTTTGCAATTGCTCAATAATCTTTCCATTCCTTTCCTTGGCGAGAAAGCTTGCTACTGTTGGACTTGGTCTAGGGGGCCTTCATGCAGCCTAGCTCGGTTGTCCAGTTTCCCCGGTTCCACTAGTTTTATTCTACATGGAGTTCGTAATTGTGTGCTCATCTATGCGCATCTTCGTTCACCGTCGTACACTGTACGTTAAGCTTCTCTGCTTCACACTGGCGTGTAACCACTTGCATGCGGGAGGCTTCACCGTCTTGCACCTGTGCGTGCATCAAACACCTCTTTGCAGGGGCGTGCTAGAAGTAGTGGCTGATGCGGGAAAGCGTTTAGGTTAGCTATAGTCGATGACAACTCAAGAAGGTA
The DNA here is from genome assembly GCA_013358835.2 of Ixodes persulcatus. NCBI lineage: Eukaryota > Metazoa > Arthropoda > Arachnida > Ixodida > Ixodidae > Ixodes > Ixodes persulcatus. The sequence goes on along the minus strand of JABSTQ010001594.1, from coordinate 63,381 downwards.
GGGCGAGGGAGAGGCAGGTGGGAGAGGAGGAAATGGACACAATGCTGGCTGAGGGGAGGAGGAAGCCCCTCCTCTCCCTCCTTCTTTTCCCTTGCCCTACCTTTTAACCTACAACATACTATACATCAGCTTGAAAATTTTTTTCTCACTTGCAGGTCAGCATTTATTGGCTGCAGTTATAGATCGACCCATAATCTTAAAAAGCAGTTTCAAAAAACGAAAAATTGCACATCCGAATAAATGTGATAGTTCTACCCAGCCGGGAAAGTTCTTGTGAAATAAATTGTTGTGCCACAGTTGCTTCCCCATCTCATTTATTGGCCCCTAAAAGCATTATTGGTTGTTATGTTTTCCCAGATCATGAATTCTTTTTACTGCGGTTTCCTGAAGAATGTATCATGGGGCTCTACCGTGCTATTTAAGAGACCAACATGAAGATTCATTTTGCTGTTCATTGCCTGCAGAAGTGAAGGCAGAGAATATAAAATGTTAGTTTTGCCAGTCTCGTCGTGGTACTGATGCAAAGGCTTGTCCCATCGAGTTGCTTACTTCGTTCACACCTTTCACTGGCTGAAGTGAACATCACTAGTGCAGTGATTCCACTCCTGCGCCAAATGCACCATTTTGTGCCAAAAACAATTTCCTGCGTCGTCCTGGTAAAAATCCTCCTTACTGTGCCAAATTGCACCAAATTTCGTGGCTGGCCGAATTAGGCTGCGACCTGCGCCACATATCCTGGCCACATGTAACCTGAGCCGCGGCGAAGTGAAGGACACCTAGTGGCTGTGTTGTCAACCCAGGCAACCAGCTATCAATTGTCAGCGGCACACATGTCACGTTCGCAACTTTCCAAATGTGACATGCAGTTACCCTATTACGCTTTTACCGCCGAACAAGCCTTACGGTCATACTTGTAGTTGTTTATGGCTGATTCACACGACGGACTGATCTGCGGATGGATTGATCACGTGACGACATGTCCGCGGTTCGTCCGTCTCCCAAGCGCATTTACACGAGGGAGACGACGAGCAAACGCCAGCGAGGACGGACCGAACCTGTTCGCCACCCCACAATGGTGCGAAACTATCATCGCACCATGGCACCGTTGTCCAAGAGAGAAATCGACGTTTGCTACCGGAATAAAGAATCGTACGCTGCTGTTATGTACAAATCTAGACAAAACACCGTGATAGGCTTCGCACAAAACGCCACTAGCTTTACTAACCCAAAGCATGACAGTGACACAGGCATGAACCTGCTCGAGAAGGCTTCGGCGTAGAAGCAATGAAGTTCTGGGCTCGCGGAGGGGTGTTTGGAGATGCCTTCACGCGCTCCACGCTCGTGCACAACACTCAAGTACACCACAGCTGCAGGAAGGGTCTTGCTCGGTGAAAGGCTGATTGGATGTGCAAAGATTATCGCGGCGTGCTAGACGAGTTTTGTCGGAAGCTTCTTGACAAAAACCCGGAGGAGTGCTGGAACCTGCATCGCGTGAGCCGAACAAGGTTTCTGCAGTTTCTTTCACACGTGGGACTGAGAATAACGCGACAAAATGAACCAGCGAACGCACAAAACACAACGATGTGCCATTTTTGTTTTAATCGTCCAAAAACAAAACAAAAAAAGAAAACATTGTACCGTTGCCAGACTAAACGCTTTTCAAGTCAATCTCCCTCCCAAAATCCGCAAGTAAAAAGACGCTCAACTTTATCAGTCCGCATGTCCGCGGACGAGGCGCAGATCGCAAGAATTGGTGACGTGCCAGTCACGTGGTACAAGGTGCGCAAACGAAAAATGGGATTCGGTCTGTTGTGTGAATTGGCTATTAGACACGTCGTCTTCGGTGCTCACAGGTTCCAACAGTGCACCTACGTACGGATTATTTTCGAGAAGACAGCGCGAGCCTCTGTGACTGACCGCCGTGTTTACTGAAAGTTGTTTCCACGTGCAAACATAATTGACCCACATGGCCCTGAGCTCTTGTGTGTTTTGTGTATGTCACTTCGTTTGCAAAGCATAAATGGTAGTTACCGAACGTAGTGTCTTAACGTAGTACAGTTGAGCCTCGATTGAACAAAACCCGATTTTACGAATTTCCTGATTTAACGAACAAATTCGAATTCCCCGCGCAGCCTATGCGCGAGGTCTCCCTTCCTCAATTTTACGAAGTTCCCGGTTTAACGAAATAATTAGCGAGTCTTGTTGACTTCGTTAAGTCGAGGTTCCACTGTACATACTGAGCTCTATCGCTAGTACTTTTCAAGGCCTGCATCTTGTCTAACGTGGGCCATGGCACATTTTGTGGCACCGGGGAAGCATTAAAAAAAAATGAAAGCCGTTTACAACTCCCTGTAACGCCGAATTAGAGCGCAGTTCTTGAGGAGGAGGAGGGGGGGGGGGGGGGGGGGGGGGGGGGTTCATGTGACCTCGGGGAGGGGGGTCACGTGACCTTGTGTGGGGGGGGGGGGGGTCATGTGACCTCGGGGCGTCACGTGACCTAGGGTGGGTCACGTGGCCTCGGGGCCACGTGATCCCCCCCCCCCTGAGTTGCATGCAACGCGCGGTTACGCCGACGGCGACGCTGACGCCGCTCAAGCCGGAAACGGGCGCCTAAGAGCTGCGCTCTAAAAAGTTACGTGTTCCAGATATTTTGTCATTTGTCACGAAACCTTGTGGTAACATATACAGTGGACTCCCATTAAACGAAACTCGCTTAAACGGAAAATTTGGATAAACGGAACTCTAAAGGTTGTCTCGGTTGGTTTCCTATGTATTTAATGATAAATTCTTCGGGTAATCGGAACCCCCTTTTTTGCTTACTTCGGTTAAATGGGACCGAAACCGAAACTACCGATGGCGACCGCGGACATCTGAAATTGCTACAGCAGTCTCACAACCATGGAGTACGCAATAGCCAAGACGGAGGACACTTTAAAAGGGGAAGGGGTTGTGTTAAAACAAAATTTATACAAATATTAAAAAAGGGATGACGAAATGTTAGGCTAGGTGGCGCAAGGTGCCGCCCGTTACAAAGGGTACAGCCATTAATTACCATCCATCCATCCATCCATCCAAGCCATTATAATAAGGCAATCCAATCCAGTCTTTCTGCCGCCATTAGGGTTAGCACCTCGTCTTTTGCGCGTCACGTTTACTATCGAGTACGCAAAACTTCAGTCGTTCCAACCAGCGTCCGCTTGCCGTGTTGTGATGGAAGCGGTAAAAAAGCGGCCGCACCAAGCGATTTCACTTGCTACGAAAATGAAGATCCTTCAAGAGCTGGATCGTGGTGACCTCTCGAAGACGGAGATCGCAAAGAAGTTCAATATCCCGAAGTCTACGCTTTCGAGGATATCAAAGGACAAAGAAAAGATTCAAGACGCTGTAAAGCGCGGAAGCTTTGACACCGACCGAAGGCGGATGCGAAAGACGCCTTTTGAGGAAATAGAGAACGTCCTTTTTCTCTGGTTCAAGCGCGCGCAAAGTGCTAATTTCCCGATAAGCGGCCCCATTCTCGAAGAAAAGGCTGGAGAGATTGCGTCTCAGTTGGGAATTGACAACTTCAAGATGAGCGACGGTTGGCTCAGCCGTTTTAAAAAGCGGCACGGCCTAGTCTTTAAGACTATTTCTGGGGAAAGTGCAGCAGTCAACAGAAACCTTTGTAGCAACTGGCAGCAGGGGCGGTTGCAGGAAATTCTGCAAACCTTCGAAGCACGAGATGTATACAACGCCGACGAGCTGGGACTGTTCTACAAGGCGCTCCCAACCAAGACCCTCACCTTCAAAGGGGAAACCTGTACTGGGGGTAAGCGAAGTAAAGAGCGCATCACAGTGCTGGTAGGTGCAAACATGGACTGGCAGTGATAAGTTGAGGCTGGTGGTTGTGGGAAAAGCGCAAAACCCTCGTTGTTTCAAGGGTGTGGTACTGCAAAGTCGAAGAAAGCAGCAAAGAAAAGCAGAGCGTGGAAAACTATGAGGACAAAAGAAGCAGCAGGACAATGTACCAGTGGGCGCCATTCCTCAGTGTGCAGTAAAGGCATCCGGGAGCTGCCCGTCACTTATTATGCAAACGGAAAGGCGTGGATGACGCAAACGATTTTCGAAACCTGGCTGCGAGAACAGGATGCGAGATTTACCCGTGAGGGCAGGAAAGTCGTCTTTATTGTAGACAACTGCCCCGCCCATGGTGAAGTGGATGGGCTTGAATCCATCACCCTTGAGTTCCTGCCACCGAACGCAACTGCAGTAATCCAGCCAATGGACCAAGGTGTTATTCAGAATCTGAAAGTGTACTACCGCCGCCAGCTACTCCACCGAATGCTTCTTCGTGCAGACAATGGGAAAGACTATAGTGCGAACTTGCTTTCGGCACTTCACATGCTGACCTATGCCTGGGAGCAAGTTAAAGTGTCAACCGTGCTGCAAAGATGCTTTCACCACGCAGGCTTCGCAAGACAAGTAATTCCAGACGAGGTAAGCGATACTGTTGATGCAGATGCGGCTGATGCTGACATCCTTTTTGGTCAGCTGGTCTCTTCCACTTCTTTCACGCGACAAGATTATGAAACGTTAGATGCAAACGTCGCCACATGCCGTGAAGAGAGCATTGAAGAGCTGGTAGCTGAAGTTCAAGGTGAGGAGGCCTCGAGCTCCAGTGAAGATGACGTGGAATGCAGTGACCCCGGTCCTGCTGCAGTGCCAGACTGCACAGCGAGGGAGGCTGTTGCTCTCTTGCAGCGCTACTTTGAATCTGAAGGCTGTGCGGAATTTCTGCGCAACCTCCAAGGCATGCACACCTACTTCGTCAAAAAGCGATTACAAAATGCAAAACAAACTACCATTACCTCTTTTTTCTAGTCAGCTAGATTAGCTGGACATCATGCTTGTGAAATAAGGTCATATTTCACTCATTTTATGTGCTTTGCTTAAATGAAACTTCTGATAAACGGAACAAATTTTTTTGTCCCTTCGAGTTTCATTTAAGAGGAGTCCACTACTCCTATACTCGTACTCAAAATGAAGAATCTAAGTGGAATTGTATTATTTACTCATTGCACAGGAAGCAACAATTTTAATTCCCTATAACTTTTTTTTTTTATTATCTAACAGTTTGGTTTGTACATTCAGGCACTCCTCTCACAGTAGTTCCTAGACATAATGTGTTAAAAGGCGTTGAGGCATCACACATGTGCTCAACTTAATACCCGTGTACTTTTACGGTGATAGCTGTTATGGGCTCTTCCCAACACTGGAAATGACATTCATTGTTGGTGTTGTAGAAGGTGTCGTTAATGTTGTAGTCGTTGTTGATGTTGTAGTTGGGATGTAGGGTGTCCGTCGTTGATGTTGCCAAACCCCTAAAAAGATTGCCCGCTGCCCGCGGATATCGAGCCTGGGTCCGCTGCATGCAAAGCGGAATCATTACCATTTAGCTACTCCACAGTGTAGACAAGTTGCTTTAAACATGGAGGTTTCGTATACCCAATGCCCACTGCATGTGCTACCTGAAAAAAAAAAAAAATAGCAGTAACAGAATGTTACTTTAGCACTGTCAGTGCCAACATAACTCGTGCATGAGACACACTTTGCGTGCTCTGGAACAAAAAGATAAATAAAATAAAAGCATTCGGAACAAAATGGAACAAAACAAAAGCGTTAAGAACAAAAGAGATATCTATTTTGTTCGGAATGTTTTTGTTGACGCTCTCCACGGTGTGTGTATGCGACGCTGATTCCCAGCGACTTCGCCGAGACGTGCCACAGCTGTTGCTGTGACTGTACTCTGGATTAACGCAGGACTGTTCAATTTGTTTCTTTTCTCGGTTTGGTTTGGTCAACAACTTTCGTTTTCTGCGTCACAAAGTGCACCATGGAGAAGTGTTAGGGTGGGAGCCGCCAGCTCATGGATGTGCTTCTCAAGCGTTCTCAAAGTTGTCCAGCCTTTTGTGGACCATATCCTGCAAGCGACGTATTTGCACAATTTCCCCAAATGAAAATAAAGCAAAAAATTGACCACGCAGATTTATAGCGGTGCACACACATCGCATAGCACTTCTAATTATGCATTTGATAGTTTTCTTAATATTTATAGCAAATAACTTAATAACTGCATGCTCAAAAGTACTTTGAAAAGTGATATCTAGGTGCTCAAAAGGGCTTCAAATTTCATGTTTATGAGCTCCAAAGTGCTCTAGAATTCGTTTTTAGGTGCTCCCAAAATTGCTTCAAATCACAACTTTGCAGTAGCATCGCTGGTAGTGCTTTGTGTTGGAGTTGTCTTTTATTTTTTTCAAATAAACAATGAGGACAGTGTTCTTACAATTTCTGGGGCGTTTTCCCTCTGTTCCAGACGTGCCCCTGTCTTACGGCGTGTACGAAGTGGTAAATGCCCCGAGCAAAGTCCACTTCTGCGAGTTTCTCTGGGACCCCACCAAGGAAACGGGGGTCTTCGTTCGGGTACGTCGATGCCCTTTTGTTACTTTACATGCGCCTTGTAATTCAGCAAATTTAGGTCTCTTATTGAGGGTTCCTAGTGTTTTGAATCTAATGTACTTTCATAAATGTGCTCTTAATGATGCTTAGTGGTAACTCTCGGTAAGTTCTTTGCCGGAAAATTCACTCGCACGCGAACGGTTTGGGGAGCGGTCCGAGCGTCGGGAATTCTCGCGGACCTTCGGAGGTAGTCAGATGTATCTATGACGTTTTCCGCCACGTCGGAGGTAACGTTCCTTCAAAATAAATTATCTCCGGTCCAAGTAATCGAGGCATTCCTGACCTAGAAAACAAATGTCCTCGTTCTTCCCCATGTTCCAACTGCCAAACCGTCAGAACCTCGAAATGTCGAGAATAAGTTTGGTCCCGCCTGTAAAAGATTAACCTCATAAGTGGCGCCAAGCTTAGATGGACGGAGCGCAAATATTTTTCTTGCCTCCCTGGTCGTCGGCCCTGTGTCGCCGGACAACCTTAATGTTTTCCTGCGGTTCGCTACGAGAAAGGAATGTTCGGAGTTTACATTTAAACTTGTACTCGAAGCTTACAGTCACTGATGGGACGCTGAAGCGTCATCAAAACTAGGGAGCTCACGCTTGTTGCAGGGCATTCGAAGCGCCTTCCTGCCGTTTCATTCTGTGAGTGACTAGACGTGTCTTAAAAGAGGGAGGGTTTTGGCTTGCCGAGCTGCACTTTCTGCATGCAGCCGAAATGGGGATGACCGTGGGACGATGCCGTTGTGTTTCCAGCTGAACTGCATCAGCACAGAGTTCACACCGAAGAAGCACGGAGGGGAGAAGGGGGTCCCCTTCCGCATTGTCATCGAGACCTACTCCCACGGGGAGCCTGGCCCACCCCAGAAGCTTCACTCGGCCTCCTGCCAGGTCAAGGTGTTCAAGGTGAGGTTCCGGCGGATCGCATGGCCCCGGCAATAGCGACGCCCAAGGGAGAGGCACGTGCGGATATTTTAACGTCGCAAATAAGTTCAAACGACTGTGCGCTTGATTGGTACTCCATTTTGCGCTGTTTTATTGGCTACGTGACACATAGTGCTACCAGTGTTGTCTGTTATAAGATGGTTTGCTGCCTAACTGGTTCAGGTCATATAGAGGGTTTCAGTTTTGTGGAGGTGATGAGCATGCACTTATTCTTTTGTGAGAGATGACGACACTAATTGCACCTCTGGCATCCTGTGCTGTTTATGTCTCATCAAATTCGCTGAGAATTTTTTTATGATTCTGCACAGCCAAAGGGGGCAGACAGGAAGCACAAGACCGACCGGGAAAAAATGATGAAGAGGCCTCAGTCTGAGCAGGTGAGTACGATTGACTGTGTTCAGGGAGTTGCACTAATACGTTTGATGTTTCCTGTACAGGGTTTGGACCACGGCACATGGCAGAGTTTCTTGTTTCTTAAATTCTAAGCATGTGCAAATAATGGATTTTGAGTCCGAAGCAAATTCGGAGCCAATAGTTGTTTTGGCCAAACATTTTCTAATTGGATATTGAATAATTTCTCTGAGCCTTTCCCTACAGCGGCATGCTTAAACGATAACCCAGCTGAACTCATGAAGGTTGTTGCCGAGCTTCTACTTGTCCATTTCTAAGATGAGTTCATTTTAATCTATTTAAATCTATTGACTGTGGCCTCTGAAACTCCAATGTCTACACTAAGATGGCAAGTGAACAACGCATTTGACGTAAAATGAAACCTATAGAGATGCCCAGCTATACCTAATCAAGGGGATTTATAAATATTCTTGCTATATGCCAGGGGTTCTCAAACTGGGTTCCGCGGAACAGAGGGGTTCCGCGAGCTGGTCTCATGGGTTCCCCGAGCATTGAAATTGCAATGCCCCCCGCTCCTCTAGTTTAACCTTCTACGGACTGAGCCATGGATCAAGCTCGTGTTGCAGGCAAAGCACCCTCACCTTTCGCACTAATATATTTTACATTGTGCCCCAGGTTAACCCCTCTGCCTTCCCATTTTGTCTGTAGTCCTCCATTTTATGTGTTTCTCTCAATGCAGCAAACTCTTGTTCAATATCTAAATGCCTTTATTGCCCTCTATTTTCGATTGCCAACAAAAGGGGGGGGGGGGGGGGGGGTTTCCTTGGAACAGTTTTAAAAACAGAACAGTTTTAAAAAATTGCTATTTTTAGGCCGTGTTCCTTCCAAGCTTGTTATGGTGGCGAGGGGCAACGAAGCGGAGATGACTGTACTTCCCAGTCAGCAACATTCGCTTATATCCCGCCATAGCGAACTAGCCGCATTTATGCCGAGGCCATCATTGATCCCAACACTACTATTACTAGGCGTGGGATACCTTTCGGTGCTTACAAAAATACAGCGAATCAAGCCAAAATATAGGGATGGGCTGTTTTTCGGGGGTGGGGCATCTATGCATGCCAGTTCAATTGAAAATTTTATGGCAATGTAGATATAACATTCAAGAAGTTTGTTTCTTTCTAAATGCATCAGGTAAGCGCATGCACTATCCTGCTTTGGAAATAGCTTTCCTCCTAATCACACAGCTGCAATATTTTGCGATATTGGTACCTTTCAAAGTGTTGAATGCGGCTGGTTAGCCCTGTTGAGTGCGCTTCTTACCAAGCACCGGTGCACTGTGGAGAAGCAAGTTTCGCGGGTGTTGCTTTCCCTCAATGCACTGGTGGGCGCTAAGAAGCGCGCTTAACAGAGCTACCTGCCACGATCAACACTTAAGAACATGAACATCGCAGTTCATCTTGAAGTGAATATTGAATAGTCCATTGTTCTAAACTACTATACTATTCATTTTAATGACTGCCTAACACTTGGGAAGGTTCACCTTGTTCCTCCCTGTACATGAAACTAAAAAAACTTTGCAGGTGGTGCTGTATAAGGACTAATGAATGAGGCTGATGAACTGTTGTAGGATTAATAAAATATTGTTACGATCTTTGGGGAAGTAAGAGACGGGATGTCTATTTAGTTTCTCAGCTTTTTACAACATGCAGTTAAATACTATTCATTCCTAATTCTGCTTGCTTTTCCCCTCCCAGAAAACATCTATGTAATAATATATCTGAATATTAATGTATTTAGACAAAAAGCAGATCCTGTTTCTTCCCGGCAAAAGCCATTGTAACAAAAATAATGCCCACTGATATGTGATACATGGACATAAAGCTGTACTTGTACTTTGACCTGTTTGGGCTTGAACCTTGCATGGTCTGTAGATTAGAACTGTCTACATCCTACTAGAGGTTTATGAAGAGGAAGTATGCATTGCTCTACAACATATTGTTTTTTAACTTGCAGGAGAAACATCAACCATCATATGACTGCACTGTTTTTACCGAGGTAAGTTTCTTCAAATCTTTAAAAGAGGTCTCTTTGTTTGTTTGTTTTTCTTTTAATGTGCCAGTTGGCATAATTGCTGAGATTCACAACGAGCGATTGGCTCTATCATTTCATGTTGTTGGAATTAGGACTGAGAGAGTGAGCAAAATGTCTGAGCTGATGGAGCTAACCGAGATACTGCCCCACGTCAGCTGCTGCTCCTAAGAAAACTAGCACAAAGCAGTGAAGCTTGATGTATCCCCATCCCGAGCGTGCCACTCATGATGGTGTGGTGCACGATAGTGAACTCCAAACTCCACGCGAAATGAAACTAGTCCAACTGAGAGAAGTAAGCCACCGAGCATAACGGAAGAGCGCACGTGCGTCAGAGAATGAGACTGAAAATTTAACAGGCTGTTAGGAAACCTCAATCCTTTCCATGCTTAGTTCAAGGTCATGCCTGCTCGGGCAAGAAGAACTTGAGAAGCAAGGTGCAAAGAGGCAAAGAGGCGAAAAAGAGGGAGAGCAAAGGTGGCGGCCGTGGCTCGTCAGATGGCAGTTTTTGAATGTCACAGCCAGATAGGCAAACGCAACGAACGAAAAATGAATACTTGTACCCCTGTGAGTGTTCAGCAGGATCGACATTTGTGAATGTAACTCCTAGAAAAATATATTATTCAGTCGCATACCAGCGAGGCCCTGCTATATATGCCATGTGGCCCACTGCAGTGGAACCTCTCCATAATAAATGCCGGTAGAGTGGCGATATGGACGTAGTGACTGAAAGTGGAGTATGTTTATGGCACTGGTATAGGCATTGGGGGTGATGACATATTGTTAAGGGGGGACACTATGCAGAAAAAAAAAAATTATGCGAAAAAACGTTGATTTTGAAAAATGCCATATTTACATCCACCAACATCTAGAGAGTATTCCCAGAAAGATTCATTAGTTCACACTGCATAGTTAATTTTTTATAAATTATTTTCGGTCCACCGAAGCTAAAGAAAAGGTAGGGTTTGGAGCACTTTGAACACATTTTTCTCCGTTCCACTTTTTGGCATAGATTTCACTTTAGAAAAGCTATAGTTTGTTAATGGGACAAGATAAAAGATTCCCTCATTGGTTTTCTGGACTGGAATTTTATGGGCAATGCAACTGTAGAATTGTTTTTTGACTTTGTGGATGTGTTTTATAAAAGACGTTAAGATTTTGTCGACAACATAAAAGGCAAAAAATATATTTGATTTTTCACTGCGATGTTAGCATAAAATAAATTTCTTTATGGAAATTTTGTTTTCACAGTTGCACTCTTCATGCATTCTACTGCAGATCTAGAGTAGAAAAATATTGGGTATTACGTTAGTTTTCTAACGATAGTTTTCCTAAACGAAGTCAGTGTGTTCCTGATAAAAACAACTATAATTTATTTTACAATTCATGTACACAGATAAAACTTTGCGCTGCATTCTGTTTTGCAGCTGCCAATTTATATTGCAAATTTCATTCATATGAAGCCATAGGTTCAAAAGCTGACCCTCTTGGGTACGATGTGGCAAAGATCTTTCCTGAAAAGTTTACTTCACTATTGAGAGCATCTGCTTAGCAGATTTGATCTGCCGAAAATTAAAGTTCTTTCCAACTTTCTGCAATAAATATCTGTATTGCCAACACATTTCCAAGTAGCGAAGTATCGTTCTCGGTGCATCAACAGCGCAGCCTGGGCCATAGAAACCAACAGGCTAACCTTTCGTTGTTTCTTTTGTAGCAGTGTTTGTCAGAGCCGGCGTTTGCCCCGGCCAGTCCACCCCTGGGCCCCGGCGGAAGTGGTGGCGGCGGTGGCAGCAGCCCGTCAGCAGTGGCAGTGGGCGCAGCGGGCTCCCCGGCCGTGCCCGCCGTTGCCCCAACGCCGCCGCCACCGCACAAGGCGCCCACCAGCCTGCCCTCCTCGGCAGTGTCGTGCTCGCCCCCCGACCAGCAGCAGCAGCAGCAGCAGCAGCCCCAGACACGGCCTGGCAGCAGCAGCTACTCCCCCGGGACAAGCGTGGACTCTTTCCCGCCCATCCCCTTGCCCATGCCCGACCAGTAAGTTCCTTCCAACCCATCTGTTCTCGCATAGACCTCCCTTATTTTGGGAACTTCCCCTAAATTGGGGGTTTTCACACTCTTCTATCTCAAGGAACCTTCGTCTTTCTTGAATGGCAGCCCGTGGAACCCTTCCCAGGCTCCGCGTTGAGGCAATAAAGTAGTGCAGAAGTTTACGGACATTGTAAGCAGAATGCACACAGTGGAGTGTGCCAATAGATATGCACGAGCGAGCGGCTCAGATTTGTTGATGTGCTTAAAATGGAAATACATGTTACTTAAAGAGAAGGACAGTCAAGGAAAACTGGGAGCTCAAGGTACTCGCGAGGTTACTCTGGGGAACCCCTGGGTTCCCAGTAGCCCAGTTTGGAGAACCCATGCCCTAAATCATTACCATTTCATCTTTCAATATCGGACGCCCGGCCTGGTCGTGCGTACGATTAGGACTGGTACAGGGGTGGAACGGCTGCACCATTTGCACCATTTTGCGCCAGACGCATTTCTCTGCGCAATCCTGTGCCATGTTGCGGAAACTGTGCCACAACCAATACCTCGTGCCATTATGCACCATTTGGGTTGTGTGTATGTTTATACAGCCTAGAACTTGGTCTGCCTCAACGGGCGACGAGTCTCCTAGCTGTAGATGAGAAATTTACCCAGTGCAGTACAACCGCTAGCCTGGGGTCTTTAACGTGCACCACGCAGTAGTGATACACGACCGCACGCCGGTTTGATGCTCATCCAGATTGAAACGGGCAGGGGTGGGGTTTGAGCCCAGGATCCTGGGTTCTGCAGCGCGAGCTTTCTCTCCACGTGCTCTGAGCCGGTGTGCGCTAGCCCACTCGGCCACCGATCCCCCCCTTTATGCACCAAATCGCAAAACGTGCGCGAAAAAATTGTATTTTTTCTTGGTTTTGGTTTCTATCGACTCAATTGGCAACAATGAGTTCATTTAGCTTGTTCGGCCTTGCAATCCTTTGTTCTGTTTATTCTCCCTCTATATCCCAAGTCGGAAGCGTGCGAAAAAACTCCGGGGTCGGATTCCAAGCGCTACACCGCCTGCGACTGGATTGCTATTCTTCAACCTTGCATAAGCGGTTAAGCAAGTGAGGTCGAGTCGTTAAGCGTCAGATTGCCTGAGGCTCTGCGGCCCGGGATTCGGACGTCAGCCAGTTGAAAACAAATGAGCAAAAGATTTCTTTTAGTACTTCATCGGTAGAAGTTGGAACTGCATTTCCGCAAGATTAATCGTGATTTGATAGAACTGAAACGCGGTCTGATCCGAAACTTTGCTGGCCAGCAGCTCTCACGCGAGCGGTAGATCTGCTCGGTATACTTTAACCTTGCTCCTAGTTATCGCTTCGAATACGATAACTTCGTTAATCATAGTCTGCTGCTTCGATATTGAGTTGCACAATAGGATAAACTCGAAATTTGTTGCCCTGTTTCTCCACGCAACTGCACGTCCGTTGCTTACGCACATATAATTACTACGTTGAGCACGTGTGGGTTGTGCGATAAGCAGTGCTGGTTTGCATTTTGAGCAGCTGAAAGCCACTCAAAAAATATCAAGGACACTATCTTCAGAAACATATGGTACTTGCTTTTTGATCCTCATTAAGGCTCACAAAGTTTCAAGTTTTCGCATCTGTTACACCGTTATCCCACTACCTAGGTCCCTAACCACTCATGTTCATCTGTGCTGCTAAGCACAATCAAAATTACTCCAGTGCTTGTCTAAGACGCAAGCTGAAGTGCAGCTAAGTTTAATCTATCTATATTTATGAACAGTGACCTCAGAAGGTCTGATGTGTTGGAATGGCAAGTAAATGAAGGATCTGACATAAAATGAATCCTACAGAGATGGCTAACTATACCCAATTGAGTGAATTTACGAATCTTGCTATATAAAATATTCTTTCTTTAATCTCGTGTCAAAAAAGAAAGAATTCTGCATGACGAATGCAGGTTGTAAGGGCATCTCTGCCTAACACAGTATACTCTTGCATAACAGTCAGTTTAATTTTGAAACTTTTACTACAATGTAGATATGCACATTCACAAAGTTTCCATTTATTTTCATGTACAGCCCACACGCGTGCACCATCCCGCTTTGAATGCTTGCTTTTCTTCCAAGCATGCAATTGCGATATTCATACTTTTCCAAGTGTTTATCGCGGCGGGTTACCCCGTTGAGTGCACTTCTTCCCGAGCACCGATGTAATGCAGAGAAGCAACACCTGCGGAGCTCGCCTCCGCGGGTTATGGCGCACCGTGCATTCACGGGGCGCCCATCAAACCAACCTGGCATAGGTGCTGCGGGGCAGCTATGCAGTTACCTCGCCTCAGACACGATCACATGGTCGTGTCGCCGCGGGGTCGATCGGGATCTCGAATTCGGCTCCCGACGGTCCGCTTTCTCTCCTAGCCACTGGATGGCGCTGCAGGCGCCCCTTGGCGGGCGAGGAGAAACCTCCTCGCCCATCGATCGATATAGTCGGGTAACCGGGAGGCAAAAGTCTCTTAGGATTCGAGACGGCACCGAAACCGGCAGGCAAGTGCGAGGGCGACCGGATCTAGGGTAATCGTGGGACATGAGGCCTGGGGGCCCTCTTTGTGTTTAGCTTTGGGCTTAACGTGCGTTTGTAAATATTTGTGTAATGTCGCGTGTATTTGTAGTGTAGATTGAGTGTTTTGTAGCGTTGTGTTTTTGTACCAATAAACGGGGAGCGGAATCCCGCTCCCGTGAAAGAACCAGGCTGGACTCGGGTTGTTGACGGACCACGTGGGAAATGGTGAATCGGCAGCGGCACGCGATTTCCTACAAATAGCACATCAACGTTGGGGCAGGCGAGCCGTAATTACGGTCGCAACGTCCGTCGACGACACGGCGTGAAAGTTCACGTGGGGCGGTCCCCCTGGTTGTCGGGTCTACACCGCCGTACGGCGAAGGTGGGAAGGGTACGTCCAAACAAGTGTTCGAGATGGCCACGGGTAATTCCGCCCTCACGGACTTGATGCTTTTGACCGACGTCGCGACGGCGACGGGGCTGGCGGAGCGGAACGCCACGGCGGTGACCGCAGCACTGAGTCCAGACACGCCGACGGTTTCGTCAGTGGTGTCTATGCCGCAAAACACGGAGATGCCCCGTGAATCTACGGCATTGGTTGCGGCGTTCGCTCACGCCTTACAGAGCATGCAAAGGGAAACGCCGCCGCCAAAAACCCTCCTCCATATTCCGGTGCCGGAGTACAGCGGGCACAGCGATCGAGCGATGAGCGCGACCGACTTCTTGCTGGCAATCCAGCGATATCGGAAGGCTACCGGCCTGACCGAGATGGAGACGCTAGGCAGGGTTCTGCCGGTGGCTCTTGTAGGCCCGGCGGCCAGGTGGCATCGCCTTGTGGGCGAGTCAGCCGGAACACTCGACGAGTTCACGGCCCTCTTCCGGCAAGAGTTCTTGCCGGCAGACTACCTGCCAAGAATGCGCAGGGAACTGGAGGAAAGAACGCAGGCTCCCGCGGAGCCCTTCGCGGAGTACCTGCGGGCAATGCAGGAACTCCTGCAGATCGCCGATCCGAATGCTACGAACCAGGAGCAGGTCGAGCGAGTGGTGAGGCAGGCGCATCCCACCTTTTCGCGGTATCTGCGTGGGCGCCCATTCGGAAGTCTGAGTGAGCTCGCACAGGAGGCGCGCAGGGTTCAGGCCGACATACTGGCGGAGCACAGGTACCACCTTCCCCCAGCTCCAACCGATACGCTCGAACCCCGATGCGCGTGGCACGGGCCGGTGCCACGTGGGTATCGACGGGGGGAGGCCGCAATGGCGGCGGCCCGCGAGGAGCCGAGCGGGAATCCCTGGGAGCTCACGGACGACGCCTTGGAGCCAGGATCGCGCCGAGGTGGGAGCGCGGCCCTCCACGCGACGGAATTCCGGCCGACCGGCGCACCACGGATCGCCGCAGCACAGGCGCAGGCTGCCGCCGACCCGCTGCCACAAAGGGGTGAGCGCATCGGACGCCCCACTGGGGAGAATCCTATCCCAGGTTGGCGAGGCCGCTGCTTTCGGTGCCACGAAATCGGGCACTATAGGCGCGACTGCACAAGGGAGATTTCGGGAAACGGAGGAGGCCGCCGATAAAGTTATCGGCGGCGAAACAGACCAACGGGCGGGTCCCCGACATCCCATCAACGGTGTGCGTGCCGACGGCGTATCGAGTCGGAACAGCGACACGCACCGCGGCCCCATTTATTTCCCTGACAGTGGCGGGAAAGGAGTTCGCAGCTCTTCTGGATAGCGGGGCTAGTGCGTCGCTAATTGGGGACGAGGTCCTCAGGCATCTCCAACAGAAGTCCATTCGGGTGAGGCATGGGGAGACCACTTTCCAGTTGGCTTGTGGGTCGACGACATCGAGGGGAGCAGTGCGTCTCGTGGTACGTTGGAATCAACGCGCGCAGAGACAGCGGTTCGTCCATTTGGCCGGGCTGACGGTGCCCATCATTCTTGGACGGGATTTCCTGGCCAACACCGGCATCATCATTGACGTGGCAAGTGGCGGGTACCGAGAGGGGGCACAGGCACCCCTTTCAAGTTTCCGAGAAAGCTCCACGGAGACCATGGCGGCAGCGCTGGGAAAAGCGACAGAACAGGAAAGAACTGACCGCGACGACGCCATGAGTCACCCAACTCCGAGCTCCGTCGCGCACTGCGACGCAATGGGCCACCCGTTGGCCAATGCCGATAGACTGTCCCCACCAGAGCGAGAGAGGTTGGCGGCTTTGCTGCACAACTTTGACGAAATGTTCACCGATTAGCCGGGCTGCACCAAGCAGGTGCAACATCGCATGGAAACTGGGGTCGCACGCCCTTGGAAGTCCAATCCGCGTCCTGTGAGCCTGGCGAAGCGAAAAGCGATAGATGCCGCAGTCTATGAGCTCCTGAAGTCGGGAATCATTCGCCGGTCATCAGGACCCTGGGGATTCCCGGTGGTTTTGGTGCCCAAGAAGAACGGAACATCGAGACTCTGCGTCGATTATCGGCGCTTGAACGCGGTGACCGTAAAAGATGCGTATCCATTTCCGAGCATCGAAGAAATCATCTCGAATCTGGGGAAGGCGAAGTATTTCACTACCCTCGACGCAAGCAAAGGCTACCTCCAAGTGGAGATGAGCCCGGGCGACGAAAGCAAAACTGCATTCGTGTGTCACCGAGGCTTGTTCGAGTTCACTCGGATGCCGTTCGAATTAACAGGTGCACCGATGACATTTCAGCGGTTGATCGACGGGGTGCTCGGAGATGCCAAGTGGCAGCATGCGCTCGCTTACCTGGATGACATCATTGTGTACTCGGAAACTTTCGAGGACCACCTTCGTCACCTCGAGGACGTGTTGCGCAAACTACGGATCGCCGGCCTCACACTAAACCCGACTAAAGCCCAAATTGGAGCTTCTGAGATCAGCTTGTTGGGATTCCGGATCGAGAGAGGAAAAGTTTCCCCCGACGCGGACAAGTTGCGGGCGATCTTGGAGTTCCCAGTCCCTACCAGTGTCGGGGGAGTGCGCCGTTTTCTCGGCATGATAGGATACTACCGAGCCTACATCCCGAACTGCGCAGCCCTGCAGGCACCCCTCACGCAATTGCTGAGGAAAGCGGGCTCCCTGGAGCTGGGAGGCGCCGCAGGAGGAGGCGTTCCTCCAGCTGACCGAGGCCTTGGCGCGTACAGCATCCCTCAAACTGCCAGACCTGAATAGGCCCTTCACGATCCAGACGGACGCCAGCGACCAGGGACTCGGCGCGGTGCTCTTGCAGGAGACAGAGGGAGAGATCCGCCCGGTGGCATTTGCCAGCCGGGCGCTGAACCCGGCGGAGAAGAACTACACGGTGAGTGAGCTCGAATGCCTCGCCATCGTTTTTGCTCTGAAGAAGTTCGATCATTATGTCGAGGGAACGGAATTCACGATCGAGACGGACCATATGGCCCTCGCGTGGCTCTCCCGAATCAAGGAACCCGCCGGAAGACTGGCGTGCTGGGCCTTGACACTGCAGAAGTATGATTACCGAATTCGGTACCGGAAGGGCACAACAAATCTGGTGGCCGACGCGCTCTCCCGCGCGCCTGTGGATCCCCCACCGCGCGAGGCAGCAGACTACGGGGGCGTGGCTCTCCACCGGGAGACGGGAAATCCCGCCTCGCGCTCCGCTCCCCACTGTGGCGGCTTCGGGCACATAACGTGGGAAACTGGCAATCTACATTCAACTATAGATTACATACTTATGTCACACAAAATATATGGTAAGTTACAAGTAATGAAAATAGATGAAGAAGGTTCCAAAAGTCTTGGTAGTGATCATAAACGTATTAAGCTGAATTTTGCCAGAGAAGTAAATGCTGAAACTAGACAACATAATTCAAAGCAGACTTCCTGCAGCGACAAAGAGTTGGAAATAGTTGCTGAAAGAATAGAGGAAGCAGTTTCAGGTCAACAGTATACAGATTGGACCTATGAGAGCCTAACTGGGCTTTTTGTTCTGGAACTAGACAAAGTTCAGAGTAAACGAAAGGGGAAGCGAAGACATAGACCAAAAAGCTGGTGGGACAAAGAAGTGAAGCAAGCGATACAAAAACGTCAGGAAGCCTCTAGAGAACACAGGCATTCCAAGCGTAGTGGGGAGTCGGAAACGGAAGTAAAAAGAAGATGGGACACTTTTATAACATGTCGCCGAGAGGCATCCAGTTTGATCAATGCGAAAATTCAGAGAAAGGGTGAAGAATGGATGAGTAATGTAAGCAAGAAAGATAGAAACGCAGCCAAGAAGTTTTGGGAGCACTTGTACTCACGCAGTGAAACGACGCAAGCTAGACAGAGGTTCATACTCTCGCATCAGGGAGATCAATTAGAGGGAGATGATGCGATACGATATATAGGAGCAGTGATGGAGGAGAAATTTCGGGAACGGGTACATGTGGAAGATAGGAGAACCGAAGGCAGTATCAGTCCAGCTTTTGACATCGCGGATTTTGGACAAAGAGAATGGGAAAAGGCGGAACGAAGAGTCCCTAGTGGCATGTCGACAGGCACAGATGGTATCCCAATCAAGCTGGTGAAGAATTTGGGTCCTAAATCTAAGGCAAAACTAAGGGAGGTAGTGAGTACTATGGTAACAAAAGGAAATATTCCAGATGAATGGCGGCTTAGTAGGATGAGTATGATATATAAGGGAAAGGGAGATAAGTCTGACATTAGGAATTATCGTCCCATAACCGTGACACCAGTTATTTACAGGTTGGTAATGCAGATTATAAAGAACAGACTGGAGGAATGGGTAGATTGCGAGGGCATACTGGGCGAGTTGCAGAACGGGTTTCGGAAACAAAGAAGGTTGGAAGACAATATATTTTCTCTAACACAGTGTATAGAAATAGCGCAAAAAGAAAACAGACAGCTCTGGCTGGCATTTCTGGATATCAAGGGTGCCTATGACAATGTGAACCAAAAAACTCTGTGGGACATAGTGGAGAGCTTAAACCTAGATGAAGGACTAACAGCAATATTAAGGAACATTTACAAAGATAATAAGGTGATTATAACATGGGAAGGAAAGGCAACGGGGAAAATAGAGATAGGACGAGGCCTTAGGCAGGGGTGCCCGTTATCGCCTTTGCTGTTTATGTTGTATCTGAGAGGATTGGAGGATAGACTAGAGAAGAGTGGGCTTGGATTTGACCTTTCGTACAGTAAGCTAGGCCAAACAATTCAGCAATCCTTACCGGGACTGATATATGCGGATGATATCGTACTAATGGCTAACAACAGGATAGATTTGCAGGAATTAATGAGCATCTGTGGTAGGGAAGGAGAGGAATTAGGTTTAGAATTCAGTAGTGAAAAATCAGCAGTCATGATTTTTAACAATGATGATGTTGAGAGACTGAAGATACAGAATATTACAGTTGAGAGAGCTAGTAAATACAAGTATCTAGGAGTATGGATATGTGGTGGTGCAGAATATCTCAGTGAGCATGAAAAGTATATAATAGGTAAGGGCAACAGAAATGCGGCTGTAATGAAAAATAGAGCACTTTGGAATTACAACAGGTATGAGGTGGTGAGAGAGATTTGGAAAGGGGTCATGGTGCCTGGCTTGACTTTTGGAAACGCAGTGCTATGCATGAAATCCGAAGTGCATGCAAGACTAGAAATAAAACAGCGTGGAGTAGGTAGGCTGGCTTTGGGGGCACATTGCAAAACACCAAACCAGGGAGTACAAGGAGACATGGGATGGGCGTCATTTGAGGGCAGGGAAGCTGTGAGCAAGATAGAATTTGAGGATCGGTTGAGGCAAATGGGTGGGGAGCAATGGGCACGAAAGGTTTTCAGCTATTTATACATGAGTATAGACACAAAATGGAGACATCGCACTAGGAAATTAAGAGGAAAGTTTTTAGGCTATAGTGGGGTTACGGAAGAGCAGGTCTCAGTTAAGAAGAAAGTTAAGGCCACAGAAAGAGATCGATGGCTAGAGGGAATGCAGACAAAGAAGGCTCTGGAAGGCTATAGATTAAACAAAACAGTTATTGCCAAAGAAAGCATCTATGACAATTCTAGGGGAAGCTCATTGTTGTTTGAGGCAAGGACAGGTGTTTTGCGAACCAGAACATACAGAGCGAAGTACCAGGAAATGGACACAGTGTGCGCTGCTTGTGGAGAGGAGGACGAGACGGCTGAGCACTTGATACTCTACTGTAAAGGGCTTCACCCTATGCATACCGAAGACAACATAGATTTAATAAGGTCATTGGGTTTTAGAGACAGCGAAGGAAAAGTGGATTTCAAGACAGTAAAGATTACCAAGCAAAGATTAAGTGAATGATGGCAGAAAGCGAGAGAAAACTCGGCATTTTCTTATTAACTGATGGCAAGGGGGATTTATAGCCTCACTTTCTTTTCAGTACGGAGTGAATATAGTTTTCACATTTAAATATTCTAAGCTTAAAGGGTAAGACAAAATGGCTAGGTGGCGTAAGCTACCGCCCGATCCAAAGGGCTCAGCCGTATTCATCCATCCATCCATCCGGCGGGCGAGGAGAAACCTCCTCGCCCATCGATCGATATAGTCGGGTAACCGGGAGGCAAAAGTCTCTTAGGATTCAAAGACGGCACCGAAACCGGCAGGCAAGCGCGAGGGCGACCGGATCTAGGGTAATCGTGGGACACGAGGCCTGGGGGCCCTCTTTGTGTTTAGCTTTGGGCTTAACGTGCATTTGTAAATATTTGTGTAATGTCGCGTGTATTTGTAGTGTAGATTGAGTGTTTTGTAGCGTTGTGTTTTTGTACCAATAAACGGGGAGCGGAATCCCGCTCCCGTGAAAGAACCAGGCTGGACTCGGGTTGTTGACGGACCACGTGGGAAATGGCGAATCGGCAGTGGCACGCGATTTCCTACAGGGTATTGCTTTTTCGCAGTGCACCGGTGCTCGGTAAGAGCACCGGTGCACTCAACGGGGCTAACGGCGCAGTCATCACTTCGAAAAACGCGAATAGTACAGTTCTTCTCGAAGCGAATATCGAATAGTGAATTATTCGAAACTACTATTCGAAATTTCGAATATTCGCACAACCCTAGAAAACTGATCTGAGTTGCTCCTAGCCTGCTCCAGAATGTAGTTTTAGCTGCTCCTAACCTGCTCCAAAACAGCTGTTTCAGCTGCTCCCGTGGCTGCTCCCAAGTACATTTCATGAGTTCTGCCCCTGCTGGTAGCAACCATTATCATTAATTTGCTCTGCTGACAGCATACTGCGACAGGTCCCCAATGCGGCCCCTTAGTCAAAAAGCTTGAAGACCCTTGCTTTAAAACATGCTTGTCTAGCGCAAGTGCCTGTTCCACAAACACGTTTAAAAGCCACTAGTGTCAACTTCATGACCGATAACAACATCACAAAATGGCAATGTAGCACAGCATGTAACCTAGGACTGTCCACATCATGGCTTGGCTCTTGGACTCGGATCACGAAGAGCGAACAAAGGGACCGAAGGACGGTCGAAGCTAAATGGCTGAACCGATGGAAGCACAAAAAGGCACAGCTCTAAATGATGGACAGATAAGTGACTGCATTGGCACTACCAATGCAGTCACTTATAGCGGCACATAGTTCGGATAGTCAGTGGCGGAGCCATAGTGTGAGAGGATTAGTGTGTTTATTTTATACATGAGCCTCTGCAGCGTGGTCGGACCATGATAGTTGGTGCAAATCATCTAAACATTCGGCTTATGGAGGTGTTAATTAACAAGCTTTCACTGTAGTAAGATTAGCACTTTTGACACCAGGCTATGCTTGGTTTGTGGTCACTTTACATTCTTTGCATTAAGTAAAGTGGAGAAGCTTTTAATTATCCAGTTATAGTTCAGCCTTTTTGTGAACAACACTCGTGCTTCTGCTTTCCCCACCGAGCACTCAGAAGCCAATCGTTGACTTTCTAAAATTGTGTAAAAAAAAGGCCTGTTCTTGGACACCGTGCGTAATATCCGCATGCTCGAAATCACAATGATTGGCTCTCGGTGTCCTGTGCAGCGTAGGTTTGACCCACATTCGGGTAAGCAGGGTAATCAAATGCTCTAACATTAGCTGTGAATTTTAGACACATATACTGCAGAACTGTGTGCTTTCCCAAGTTGTCCGGTGGTTTGTGAATGCTGACAAAGAAGCACTGCGGAGAAACCAAAAAGGAGAATGGCTGGGTTATGCAACTGCAAACAGCAACTGAGAGCTAGCCTGCTGTTGCAGGAATATCTCTTTCTTTCTTCTTGCAGGAACCCAGGGACACCAGGGAGTTCCACAAGCGACGTGCTAGAGGTGTCCGACGCATCCCTCTCTTCCCCGGTGAGCTAACGAAATGCTAGCCATCTTTCAGGCATATGGGGTCAAAGGCACAGAAGCATCTGGTTCCATACAGTGCCGTCTCTACACTCCACTCACAAGAAAGGGAGTGAGTAAATGATACTACAGTGATGTCTCATTAGTATGGACATATTAGTGAGACATCACTGTATATTAACGGGGTTTGAATTGTCGAGACATGCCTGTACTGCCTACTCAGAGTGGCAAATTGGTTTTGGCTGAGTAAAAGCTAGCTGTAACATTTACTGGAGAACATTCTTTTCCGATAAAAGAGATTACCGATTGTGGCATGTGTTCTCTTTCAAAAGCAAACAATCAAAATAAGAGGGGAGAGAGGGTAGTCCTTTGACTTTTTATAATACTTGCCTATGCTCAATTGTGCAAAAGGGGCCATGCACATTACTGGGGTTATCTGTGAATCACTGCCATAATCACTAGCAGCATGCATCACTTTGCAGTTGCGACTATGGGGATCAAGTGGAAGCAAAATGACATCTGTCGAACATTCAGGGATTTGGAGCTGTAATGGAAGGAACATTTAACCTTTTGATTCAATCTCTTATGTTCTTCTTTAGATGCAGGGACTGAGATTGTCTATCAACAGTGAACACATGACATTGTCAGGGAATTCAGTCAGCCTGAAAAGGGTCAGGAGGGTTGGATATAACGTAGCAAGAGCTAGTAACTTGTGTTCAAAAGACCCAAATGCGAATTGATGGTTCTGAGAATAATTACCATAGTTACTTGAAAATGGGTGAACCTTTATTGAACAGAGCCTGCGTATTAAAGACCCGTTCACACATTTGCATTTGACCATGACCGGCTGAGACAAGTCTGGATTCCTCTTGTGACGGCTTACGACCGGCTGCGCAGCAATGCAGCCGGTCGCAAGCCGTTACAAGAGGCTTAAAACTCGGTCTTGTCTTGGTCGGTCGTAGAAATGCAAGTGTGTGAACAGGCCTTGACTTTCCCACAGAGCCCATAGACGCCAATCATTGCAACACACAGAAGGGGTCCAATAAATGACGAGGCACCGACTACGTCGAGGCTCGGATAGCGTCTGTGCTGAGGTTCAAAGCACACGATCATGGTTAGCTTCCCAGCACAGGTTGCCTTTTTAATCTGAGTACGACCTACATGGCTTTGGCTCGAATGATTAGCATAGTATATTGACGGTATTTTGCAGAAAACATGCAGCAGGCCTGTCTTTCGCTGTGGGCTTACATGCGGTTGTTGTTTGTTGCACAGGTTGTTTTTGCTCCAAAAGTTTAGGAGATTGCCACGTCTTATTTTCACTCTTATTTGGACCCCGTTTCTTATTCTTCTATTTTTTATCTCTGTGTAGAAGGATCTTAGTTGGCGACCAAGCTCATGCTCCCCTTTTTTGTCTTCCTCGCAGCAGAACTATCTGTCACCCAGCTGCCAGCTGTCATCAGACGCCACCGCATCTGAGACATCTCAGTGGCTTCACCAGAACCGTTTTGCCGGTTTTGTTCGCACCTTCTCTAGCTTTTCAGGTAAGTTCCTGGCTCGATGTCAGCTTGACCACTTACCATGTCCAGCTCCATAGCCAACCCTTCTTCACTCCCCCCCTCCTAAAAAAAACAACAATTAAATTCTTTGTGGATGGAGCAATGTGGTCCCGTCAGTTTCTAAGCTATTAGAGTGATCGCAGGTTTGATTACTGTAAACTGTAGTTTTTAATGAGTTTGTGGAGTTTGTAGTCTTTTTGCTCATCCTTTTCATTTATTTTCAAGGTAAAACTTTTTGGTGTCCGAAAGAACTTTACCCAAACATTGCGCTAATCCGCAATCTTTTTGCGAGACTATTTTTTTTTTTTACTTTGCTTGTAAATTTGTGTTACAGTCGAAGCTCGTTAATTCGACTCCCGTTATTTCGATCATCGCGTTAATTCGATCCTTCCGTTTAGCACCGTCAGAAATGTACAGGCTTCAATAGGCAGAAAACCCCGGTATTTCGATCTGATAAATATCCCCAACCCGATAATTCGTCCCGGGAGCCAGCATCTTCGTAACCGGGAAATATTTTTTAAGCTAACACTATAAGTTTAAAGGTTAAAACGGCGCCTCAGAACACAACACGCGTCCCTACCCATATTGGCAAACAGCCGTTGCAGCGAGCCCGCGCCTGATTGCGACACCTCCACAGACGCGCGATGCCCGTCGGCGCCCCCGGCGCCTCGAGCCGGGGCGCGCTCCGCGAAAGAGCGCCCGCGCAGACAGGCGCCCTTTCGCCGGCGCCTCGCGCCGGAGAAAGGGCCGATTTGATTAGTCGAGATAAGACCCAGTCAGAGCGCACCGGCCCGATCACGTGGGGAGGCGCGCGGAAGGAGACGGGAGCAACGAGAGGGAAATGAGTGAGCGATGAAGTGAGAAAGAACGTCGGGAGGATGGAGAAAGAGACTGGAGAAAAATGAGCAAGCGATGAAGAGGGACCGTGCTGTCACGCGGTTTCTGGTTTCTGTTCTTTGGAGTGCGCGGCGTTTAACGCTCATACCGGAAAATGTCGAAAGAAAAGCGAGGAAAGTACTCTTCGAATGATTTAAAAACAAAAGTTCACATACTCAACGAAGTTAGGGAGGGAAAATTGTCCAGAAAATAAATTGCCGAAAAGTATGACCTCAAGAAAAGCACGCTTGCTACCTACATTAGGAATGAAGCAGCAATCGTGAAAGCTTTTGAAGAAGAGCAATTTGTGAATTCAAGAAAACGCCTTCGCAGTGCAGCCTATCCAGAACTCGAAGAAGCCGTTTACAAATGGGTGACAGAAGTAAGAACGCACAACCTTCCGATGACTGGAGACATGATTCGCGCAAAGGCTCAACAGTTCAGCGAACGTTTGGGCATCGAGGGATTCCGTGCTTCCGAGGGATGGCTCGCAAGATTCAGGGAGAGGCACTCTCTTATTTTTAAGCACGTGTGTGGTGAAAGAGCCGATGTGGATGAAGATTTGTGTGAAAACTGGAAGACGTCGGAGCTCACACGTATTCTTGCGGAGTATGCGCCCGAGGACATATTCAATTGCGACGAAACGGCGTTGTTTTTCAAAGCTCTCCCCGACAAAACGATAACGTTCAAAGGGGATCCTTGGACTGGGGGAAAACGCAGTAAAGAGCGGGTGACCGTGCTCGTGGCAGCCAACATGACAGGCACGGAACGTCTGCCTCTTTTGGTGATCGGGAAATCCAAGACGCCACGATGCTTTCGGAACATCCCGCGGCTTCCAACGGACTACCGTTTCAACAAAAAAGCGTGGATGACACGTGAGATCTTTCAAGATTGGCTTCAAAAATTGAACCGCCAGTTCGCGTCCAAGGGGCGCAAGGTCGTGTTAGTAGCGGACAACTGCAGTGCGCACACAAAAATGCCGGAGCTGTCTATGATCCGCCTGATTTTCCTTCCACCCGCAACCACCTCACTCTTGCAACCAATGGATCAAGGAATAATCAAACACCTGAAAGGCTTGTACCGCAAGCATCTCATGGCAAGAATATTGCTTTGTCTGGACCAGGGTAAGCGCTATGAAGTCACTCTGTTGGCGGCGATTCATATGCCTGTTAAAGCTTGGGACGGACATGCCAAGCCAGGTCATCGCGAACTGCTTTCGTCACTGTGGTTTCTCGTGTGATGGAAATACTGCGAGTTCGACGACTGCATCGGCTACTACGTCTACATCGGCAACTGCATCGGCTACTACATCGGCAACTGCATCGGCTACAACATCGGCAACCACAATTGAAGATGAAAACTTTGACGAAGAGTGCAGTGCTCTAATGTCCGCTCTACCCGAAAACGTTAGTTTCGATGATTACGTTGCGATAGATGATGGAGTGCTTGTGTGCGGTCAATTGACTGACGACGAAATCATCGCATCGGTTCAGCGTCCCGAGGGTCAGGAGGACGACAGCTGCGAGAGTGACGCTGAAGAGCCGCCGCCACGCCCATCTCCTGCCGAAGCATCCGCTGCGCTCAATGTACTTGCGAACTTCGCAACGTTTGAAGACACCGACGGGACGATGTGGCCGCACATTGAGGATATGCGGAAATTTGTTTTTGCGAAGCGTCTGACGGGAATGCGGCAGCAGAAAATATCGGCGTTTTTTTCTAAATAAAACTCCGTCGTCACGGTTGGCTTTTCGCCGCTTCTCGTGACGTACGTCGTTACTCGTTTTTGATCGATATTCGATAATTCGACTCTTCGATAATTCAATCTATTTTCGAGGAACCGTCAGAGTCGAATTAACGAGCTTCGACTGTAATTGATCACAAGATTGCACATCCAGACAGACTGGGGAGCAACTTGGCGATGCAGCTCACCCTCCTGTCTGAATTCCATGTCTTTGGGGCACCTTAAAAAAGCTTCTTTATTACCACATTGCTGATCTGTGTTTTTTTTTGTTTGTTTTTTTGCATTACGTGTGGTGGGAAGTGTTGTACAATTTTAGTTTTGTTTCACTGTCGTGTATCCAGAAAAAGTTGACTTACAATTGCGTAAGTATGGTAGGGACACCAGTCGCAGGCCACGGCATAGTCTGAAGGTCAGGTTTTGTCTTTTTTAAATTCTCGTTCCCCTTTCTGGGTTCCCAAACCGGGTTTCTAGGAGCCCATGGGTTCCCCAGTGTACGCTCTTGGGTTCCCTGAGCACCTAGATTTTTATGACCACTCCTACCCCGAAGTTGTGTTTTCGCGATTTATGCATCATTTTAGTAGATTTGACCCATCCACTGTTGCACACCTGTGCACCTAACACTGTCTACTACATCCATTATGGTTTACAAGGCCTGTAGGCCTCTGCACTGCTTTGTTGCAACAGTGCCAAGACCGGAAAGGGCTCCCTGGCCATCAGACTCGAGAGACGAGGGCTCCTCGAGATGGAAGAATTTCGAGAACCCCCAGTGTAAGCGTCTACTCATTGTTTGCAGGTGCGGATGTCTTGAGGCTTACTCGGGACGACCTCATTCAAATCTGTGGCTTGGCCGATGGGATCCGGCTCTACAATGCTCTGCACTCCAGGTTAGTCTCTTGCCTTTCCTTGCGTTTTTAAAAAGACGCTAAAAAAATCCTTAATCTTTAAAAGGATATATATATATATATATATATATTTAACTTAGTCACCATTAAAATGGTGTCTTGAGTTTTTTATTTTATTTTATTAATTGGAGATCTGTAATCACCAATTAAAATTTCGACATAGCCCTGCCCGTTACAGCGTGCTGAGGCCTGGAGAGCACAAGAGCGGAGAGAAAAACTAGCAGAAGTGACGTCATCGGCGGGGGTCAGACAACCCTTGCTTGCCACTAAGCTGACTCGGGGATGCCGATGATGACTTCACAACGCTCTGGACAGATAACGGGTGGCAGAGAAGCTTGCCTCATGCCCTGCGGCAATTGCTGCGCATATTTTTTTTAAATAAGTGCGGTTTACATTTATTGCTGCCCAAGTCGAGTGCGATAACTGAATTTATGGGACAAAAAGCTCTAGAAGTCTGCTCCTAACTTGGGTATCCTGGAAGGTGACTCAGTTTCCCTTTAAATGAATGGTGAAGTTTTTTGTGTTTTTTTAATCCAAATAGACCATTTTTCTTGCTCATCGACGCAGGCGTGATCAAAGGTCTGCAGTATATTAGAGCTTGTGCTCGTTGAAATAGGCCTTTTTTAACTTTACTTGGCAGACCCATAACAAAACAGTACTTTGGTAGCAATAGGTGAATGAATGACACGACGTATATCTGGTTCTAACCCTCGCCGCAATCTGTGTTGGTAAACCATCATCCTGTAGATTTTTATACCCGGAGGCGGTGTTACCGAGCTCGCTTGGGTTCTTTTGCAATATTATCTTCTGTGCTAGCCGTAGTACAGTCGACTCCTTAATTTGAAGCTTATTGGGACAGAGAAACGCTTGGAATTGACTGAACTTTGAATTAAAAAACCTCACTCAAACCAACTGGAAGAAGGGTTAGGGCACAGACGAGCTGATCAATATTAAGCAACATAATAAAACCGGAGACACGGAAAACAAGAACGACCCACACAACACCGTTTCAGACACAGCTAAAAAGTTTTATTCACAACGCCCTCCCTTTATAACAAAAACCCTCAGCCGATGCAAAAGTGCAAAAACAGCAATTGCTAGTATCAGCAAAAGGGGAACCACCCATCGCCAATATCTAATCACTTACAACCTACGAAGCCAACCACAAAAACTACAACAGCAAAAACGACCGCACTTGTTTATCGAGAACAACCAAAGGAACGCTAACACAATTCCCTGCTGATGTAATCCTAATTGTTTCCTTCATAACACGTTTAGTAAATCAATCCAATTCTTCGCAAACTATCTCTGTCAATTTCCACTCGAAAACACAATTGTTACACTCATCTAGATGCTTGACTATTTCAGAGTTTGGCGACTTTCATAGTACTGCCCTTTTGCGCTCTAGGAGCCTTTCATTAACACAACGGCCAGTCTGCCTAATATAAGAAAAGCCACACGTCATAGGAATATCATAGACGACACCGTTGTTGTGTTGTGTGTGTCCTTCTTGGTCTCCGTGTCTCTTGTTTTATTATGTTACTCAAACCATTTTTTTTTTTGTACTCATTTAGGAGAATTTTTTTTATTTTTGTTTGCCTCTGTTGATGGAGACGTGCTATAGTTAACATTGCAAACCTTTCTTGGGCGTCTTTGGTGTTTCTTTATCAAAAAGAAAGTCCTTGATGCCCAGTGCAGTTGGGCGTCAAGGATTCTACATGGAAAGCAATGCAACAGTTCCTAGGCCTAACAACTTGCACAACTTCACTGCCCAGGAGTGGACTGACGAACATGTTTGTTGACATCAGTATATCCGATGAATGAATCATCTCCTCTACAATGCCCTGATGGCCCTGAGGGTATTTGAAATAAGTAAATAAATAGCAAGTAAAGTTGCTCGAGCCCAGCTTTGTTGCCCATGAGCACCACACAGCCATGCTGATGGTCCGTAGCTTCCATTCTGCGCATGCCTGCTGCCACGCTTGGCTTGGCTAGCAAATTGTCTACTTGCTGGAAACAACTTACCACATATAGAATGGGGTTTTATGAACATGCAGAAGGATCATCACTGGAGTTCTAATTTTTTGTGCAAAAGTGCAATGAAATTTGATAAAACCTTACTATGTGATTCATTGATGTATTGTCGAAATCAATGAATACACCATGTGTTTTTTTCTTGGGACAACAATATGACATGACACACACCTGTAGTGCTAGCATTTTGGTTTCAATTTAATTGCATTTAGTATTTTTCTAAACAAGTCTATGACTCCCTTCAAAGTTTGGTGTGCAGTGTGTGGACATCATTTATTGTAAAGCTCCGAAAGGACACCCACCCAAAATGAAGAGACAAATGGTGAAAAACATGGGGTGGATTATGTTGGGGATGCCACATCAAAATTTTATCGAAAATTACTAATAATCACCCTGGCACCGGCTACAAACCACGTGACGTGGGAACTGATACCACGAATCGCAGACACTGCAAAATTTGCGTTTTACGATGCAATAAACACGCGTAAATTCTCCACGAACTCCTGTGTCACGGGAAAGGATACCGCAGGTTGCGGACGCAGCAGATTCACATTGCACAATTTGAAAGACCCGCGGAAACTCGCCGAGAACTCGCATCTCATGGGAACGAATACCGCAAATTGCGGACGCAGCAGATTCAAGTTTTATGATGCAATAAACACACGGGAACCCGCTACAAACTTGCCTGTCACGGGAACCGATATCGCGCGTTAAGATTGCAGACGAAAACGGGAGAATCTACTACAAACTGGTTTGTTACGGGAACAAACACCACAGATCGCGAACGCAGCAGAATCGTATTTCATGATGCAATATATAAGCTACCAACTCTCGTGGAATCGAGATCGCGGACAAAATTGCGGGAATCTGCTACGAACTATATGTCACGGGAATGGATACCGCAGATTGCGGACGCAGCAGATTAGCATTTCACGGTGCAACATACACGCGGGAACAACTCGCATGTTACAGGAGCCAATACCGTGCGTGCAGATCGCACACAAAAACGCAAAACCCGCTATCAATCAATCATTTTTATTTGCGTCTGTACAATAATACAGGCACTGGAGGCGTGAACAAAAAGCTGACAGATGTCGGCTTGACGAGGTTCACGCCCCCTTGTTTTTAGCAAACGGCGAGCAATCGAAAAAAAAAAAGTCAAATACTTAAGAAAAATAATCACTGTATTAATCACTGTATGAACTCGCTTGTCAGACATGCCGGTACAGCAAATTGCGCGGTACATGTGATTCCCGTCGTGTGTGACGTCTGACGGGAATCGGTGGGCGATGTTATGGAATTTCTATGTTACAGATATTTAGCCAGAAAAACGGGATGTGCGATCTCTCGGTGGTGGGCATTCTCTCGGAGCTTTATGATAGTGTTCTTCTGTGCAACGAGAGAACTTAAATTTTTTGTGTGCCTGTGTGAATCAAAAAGCCATTTTTCAAAGTTCAGGGGTCTGCAGAACTGGAGTGCACAGAATTTACAATTAGGTAGGGGATTCTGTGCTCAAAGTTTAGGGGTCTGCAGAACTGCAGTGCACTGAATTTACAATTAGGTAGGGGATTTTGTGCACTGCACATGTAATGGGCCTCCTTTTCATTGAAGTTAAAAAGCTGTGCTGTTGAACACTGCAGAGCTTGACTGGACAAAAGTGAATAGATGGGGCAAAGTATCAGTTAGGGAACATTCAATGTTTGCTTCTATCTTCTGAATCAGATGAGTTCATTGTTCAATATTTTTTCAAAAGAGTCTACCACCTGGCAGTACCAAAGTGATAATTTATGGCACCCTATTCTTTTAGGGAAATCATCTTTAAAATTTAGCGGAGTGGATACATGCTATTTAGCATTAGCTTGCCCCCAACCTCCACTCAAAGCAGCCCTTGTGTTCCACCATTGATCTATGCTGAGGTGTAAAAATTTTGGGGGTGGTTTTTGTGCAGGAACATTCGCCCAAGGCTGACCACTTACATCTGCCTTGCTTCGGAACAAGGTAAATGAGGCACTTTGTTGACTTGCGCCTCTGTACACTTGTTTAGTGAGTTCAGTATCAAACCCGATGCCTGATATAGCTAGTGACTTTAATTTTTATTGTTTCTTTTGTTTCTTTAGCTCTTAGGTGTCATTTTTACTGAGACTATGTCATGGGATAGTCATGTTAACTACCTTATTTCTAAGCTGTCACAAGTAGTAGGTGTGATAAACTGCCACC
Organism: Ixodes persulcatus; assembly: GCA_013358835.2. Taxonomy (NCBI): domain Eukaryota; kingdom Metazoa; phylum Arthropoda; class Arachnida; order Ixodida; family Ixodidae; genus Ixodes; species Ixodes persulcatus. Next base: position 31,282 of record JABSTQ010001594.1, on the reverse strand, counting down.
GGTACATGTTACCAGCAGGGGTAAAATTATTAATATATAATTCGTTATTTTACTCCCACCTAAATTGTTGTAATTTAGTCTGGGGTACAACATCAACGAATCTAGAAAAAATACTTGTTGCAAAAAAAAGCGTTAAGGGCTATAGAAGACGTTCCATTTGACTTCCACACAGCTAGTTTATTTAAGAAGTTTCGCGTTATCAATATACACACTCTTTTTAGCTACAGACTTGTCACTAGTCTAAGACTAGAACAAATTAGGGGTACAAACTTTTTGATAAACCTTGGACAGCTCTCTTAAAATATTCACGCGTATTCTACCCGTCGTGCAGAATGTTGGGAGGTGGTCACTGCAAGAACGAACTATGGCACACAAATGCTCAAACATACTATCCCAAAAATACTTAACTTACTTGAAGATGATGGATGATGGATTCAGTGCATTGTCCCTTAGAGAAATTAGAGAAATTTTCTCTACAAATGAATCTGAGTATGAACCAAACTTTTGGGGTCTTATAACTTCTGTGTGCAAATAGGTCACTTTTCTGTTATAGCCGATGATAAAATATATAGTCTGAACACGCTTTGTTAAATTGCGGTAATCAAAATTTGTGAATGTTTTTCGTTTGTTTTTTTGAGTTGCTGCTACTGTGCCTTGTAGGCGGTCAAGGACTTGTCAAGCTGTGCCATACAGCTTTTTTCCTTGATCAACGTTCGATGGAAATAAACTCATTATTATTATTATTATTATTAATATTATTATTTTTCTCCTCCAATGCAATGTTCAGAAAATGCTGCTGCTTGTAATGTGTATGCACCTCCAGCATGGGGTGGCATGCCACCATGATAGTTTCAAAACAAAGAACAATGTTTCATCTTTTTTTTTTTTGTCATCCCTAATGTAGGAAGTTGATGCCCTGCCTTGCTTAGTCTTTATCTACATTAGAAAATCAGGAAAATATGTGTTCTTAGAAAAAAGAAGAAAAATTATAGTTTCATTTACCAAATGTCTTTAAAAAAAAAACAAAAAAACTTCATTCTTCTAATGAAAATTGGTCATCTATGAATATAACAAATCTGGTAATTGATTACTCTTCCCTCTGTTGTTTTTCTCTATAAGGAAAAACATACCTCCAGATGAATCATTTGAAGCTCTTTGGTGCACGAGTGCAACCACTTGAGCAAACCTCCTCATTTGTGAGGAAATGCAATGTTGCGAGTTATTGCAAAATGTAACAATAAAAGCCTAGCAAAAAAAAAAAAAAAAAGAAACAATATTTTATGGTTTTGTATACCCTGGAATCTATGTCCCTGCAAGATAAATTGGATCTGGGCGGAATGCTCGTAAAACATTCTACTTAAATTCCTAAATTCGCAAACATAATTTAAAAAAAAGGAAAAGATTATTTCCTTTGGTTTATTTTGAACAAAGGGTTCAACAGCTTCTTTGACATGAGGCGAGAAAGCAGCACTAAGAATGCCAAACTCGAATAATCCTAAGGTGGACCCATGTAGGCTCAGTGCAGCCCTGTGAGGCCGTGCCTCTTCCCTTTCTGGCGCACGTGCAGTGTTCCGGGCAGTGTACCTGAAGAACCTGACAGTGCTGGAGCTGCTCACCAAGCTGGCTGACCTGTGCAGCCTCTCCCCCTTCTCTGTGCACGAGGTGTACATCGACGGTCCCTCCGGAATACACGTCCTGGTCACCGACGAGGTGGGTCTCCCCGCCACCTTGCGGCCCTCGCTTCTCACGGAATATTGATTGTAGCACACTAATGACAATGCTGACAAAATTTTCGCCTATCACCGCAGACCTATTGCAGAGTCGTATTTTTTTAATGATGAAGGGGCGTTTGACCTGCACCCGATTTATTTGCAATGTTCGCGCAGTGCGGAATTGAGCTGCACGTGCAAGTGCTAGCATCCTTGTAGATGTTTTCGTGCCGTGATGGTCGCACTGGCTTCTTTTTCTTTGGCATCTCAGTGGAAACCGCTGCAGAGGAATAAAAACCTGAATACTCGCAGATTTTTACAAAAGTTGGAAGTCTCTGCTCACTTGTACTTGACCCGAGGTTTGCAGGCAAGTTGGCTCAGTCTAGATACGTCGGTCGGTTCACTTGTTTCTTCACGTTTCATGCTAGTATGTCGACTTCCTAATATCTAAGTGCTTAAACTTTTTTCACTTCTTATGAATTGAGTATTGTTTGCAGCAAGGCCAAACTTGTGGATTCTATGTTGTGTTTTTCCGTAGGTTCTGTTTCTTGGGAACATGAGAAAATTCTTCTGGCGACTATTGACGAGTTGAATCGAGTGTTGGCACTATTTGGAAACAGGGAGCTCATTGTTTTGGTATATGTTACAGGTGGTGCGGAACATGGCGGATGAATCAATGTACATCCTGGAACTCTTAAGAGGTAAATAATGCTTGTGCCTGATTGATATCTTGAAAAGAAACTTTTTGTTGTAATTGGCATTCAAATAGACCACCAACCTTTATGTAACTCGTTTGAAAGATAGGCATATAGACCGATTAGACCGACTTCGGTCTATATAGAACGATATAGACCGACATGTGGGCTTGACGTCACGGAGCTGCGGCGGTGCTGCGATCGCGCCGGAGCCGGGTGGTGTGGGCAAAAGGCCGCGCGTTTCTCATGATCGTCATAGCATTTCAGCATGCTGCAAAGCTGTGTAGCCGTTAATTGCACCGAAAGGTACAAAAAAATTAGCGGAGTGAGTTTCCACAAGTTCCCGGCGAACTTTGAAAGACACAGAAGGTGGATAATATTCGTGGATCGAAAAGAATGGTCGCCTCGCGCGAACGACCGTTTGTGCGGCAAGCACTTTCTTGAAGGCAAGTGCGGCTTCCATTTCAATATCCGTCCCGAGGCTTGCTGATGTTCAGGGAAACCGTCGTCTAATCGAGACCACCCGGATTTTGTTCCCATGGTGTTCGCTCACAAAGCACCAGCCAAGCACTCGTCGGAGGCTCGCTAGGCCCGTGCTACCAAGCAGAACGGGATCGGCGACAGAACGGCAGTGTTGTAGGCGCTACCGAAAAAAAAGTAACGAAATACGTTACTCGTTACTTGCAAATAAAAGGTAAGCGTCACCGAGCTACGTTACCTAAAAATAAAAGGAACGCGTTACCGCTACTGATAAAAAGTAACGCACGTTACTTCTGTGTTACTTTTTAAATTATGGTTTAAAACGTTTTACTGTTTTGACGATACAGCTGTGCATAAGCTCATATATCAAGAAACATTATGTTCATGCAGAAACAGAACATAATTACTTTATCTCTTTTTACGGTTTCACCTAAATATGAGAAAAAACGCAGAAAAGTCAGAAATTTACATGTCTTCACGCCTAAAAACACGGAAAAAATTGAAGTGTAATTTCTTTGAGACTTGGGAAGTAGTAGCAAGTAACGTAGCTTCGTTACTTCAAATAGTAACCTAAGTATGTTACCCGTTACTGTGTCGAAAAAGTAGCGAGTAGATTACCACGTTACTGAAAAAAGTAACGCGTTCCTGGTAACGCCGTTACTTGTAACGTGTTACCTCCAAGACTGCAGAACGGACAAAGCGTTACTGCTTGTCATGCCTTGTGGTCATGAGGGTAGGAAAAATATCATATCTGGACTCGAAGATGCTGTGTATATTAATCAATTAATAAATACACTTCCGCAACCCCACAGTCTGCTGATCCCGCCGGCAGTGCGGAAACCGACTCGAAGTAATCGTAGGCCTCGAGACACTTGTGTACGCCTGCACCGTGTCAGCCGTCAACTGGCTTGGCGAAAAAACTAAATAAACGACGACGTGAGCCGTCGACTCGGGTGGCAGCAACGTCACGTTGGAAGTCCAGCAGGCACTGTTTGCGGCGCACGGATCCTCGAAGGCAACGCCTTCCAGGCACAGTTTGTTTCGATACCCCTGCCGTTTAGGCTCAGGTGGCGAGCTCAAATAGTCGAGCATAGCATACGACATACGTTGTCAGGAAATACAACGCAAAAATAAAGCTACAAGCGTCCCTACAACATCAACGAGCGCACGCCACACAACGCAATGGCGAAAACACGGAGAGCAGGGCCGCTTTTGCCCAGATAGCTTCCGCGCATGCGCGGCCTTCCGGCCGTGTTGGTAAACAGAGTCGCTCCGCGTGCCGGTCTATAGATGATATTGTTCATGATGGAAGTCACAGGTGATGCAAGTTTTTCTATCGTGATCTTTGTGATTTAAATGGCGGTGACTTTTGAATCTTGGTGGACTTAGTGATATGACTGGCGGAGACTTTTGGATCTTGAAAAAATGCATAATATCAGCATGAATGAATTTTGGAAAAAATATGTGAACAGGATGTGATATTGAGTGACTAGATTCAAAATGGCAACCTATGGAGTAAAAAGCATTTTACTTCGCAACAAAGCTTGCCGTCTAACAAACCACACACAAGATTCAAGCTTTAATTACTGTCATATAAACAGAATACTATCTTATGTTTGTATTTTCTTATAAACCACTATTATACCTTAATACTAACAAAAACATAAGCAAATAAAAATGGTGTTTTCTTGAAAATCGATTCCAAATTTGCTAGATTTTCATTCAAAGTCATTCAAACATAGGTAACGGATTTTATTCTAAATATATACTAATATTGAATTTTTTTTAATTGAAAAGTGCTAGATTTGAGCTTTTGGGTGATGTCAAGGTCATTAAAAAATGTTTAATAGGTCACACGTAAGGGCTTGCGAGACTTTGCCAAAAATCATCAAAGAAACAGTTCAACATCTTTTTTTTTTTTAATTATTCCAAAATATAAAAAGTTAACTCCTTAGGAATAATAAGATCTATTTCCATAGGGTCACCAAAAATTCCTAGTGCTTTATTTTGAAAAGTGAGAAAGTAGCAAGCGGTCAACATGTGATCTTCAGCAGGCGGGAGAAACGTCAGTTTTCACCTCGGCCGCTTCAATGGTCAATAACTTGAGAAAAAAAAATAATCCTCCAAGCTTGCCATTGGAACTCTCTTTCATTTTAAGAATGCTCCCAAACCATATATGTTTTTGTTCAAAATTAAATGTTCAACCCCAAAACCATGCTTGAATTGAGATGAAAACAGCCATATATTTGTAGTCGGCACGACAAAACTGCATTGTGTGTATTCTCGTAGTACGTGTACTGCAATCGCGATATAGGCATAGCGGGAGCCAGTTTCAATATTCTTGCCGATGAATCAAACGATTTGTTTGTTGGCAATTTTGTTTGTCAAATTTGTGCGTCTAAGGTCCATGCTTGTAGTATAAAAAAGGGCATCTAAGTTCCACCATTATGAAAAACACACCGAAGAAAATTTTGGAAAAAAGTATGCCTTACACACTGGAAAATGTGGTATCGTAAAGTGTTTCACTCTCCCAATGACCTTAGGAAAACCGAGTCGACTGTATTATTTTTTTTATATGTATTGTCCTTTCTTGTTTTAAGCAGTGTCTTCACTGTTTCTATTTTGCCTTCAGGTCAGGATGACGAAGGCTACAGCCTCTTGCTCAAGGCGTATGGCAACGGCAGAACATGAGACCGGCCAGCGTCCTCCCATCGGCGGTCGTGCCAACCGTCTACTTCTTGGCCAGCAGACCTCTGTCCTCTTCTTGGCAATGGCTTGGGAAGTTAGCAAAGGAAAAGCTAGCCCCATTCCATGGAGAGTTCTTTTCATTACCATTTATCTGAATCTTTTGTACATAGACTACAAAAAAAAAAAAGAACCGAATTGTTTCCAAGCACTTAAAATGCATAAAGTTTGGTGGTACACACCACCGATGATTGGAGTGTTTGAAAGGTCACCAAGACTCGCTATCTTGAGAGATCGCGAACGGGTCTGATTAGTCTGACCCCCAAGCAAGCGGGGTTGTCGAAATTAAAAGAGCTTTGTGGCGTACTGTGTAAAGAGAGAACAGAGAAGTTGCTAGAGCTGTTGGCAAAGCAAGGTCTGCTTGTTTGCATGTTTGATGGTTTTTTTGCTTTTTTTTTAATGCTTTTTTAATATGTCCTTTCAAATAAACTAGAGGGAACTTCCCATGATGTAGTACTACTAGTTTCCATATTTTATTAGTTGTAGTGAGTGAAGATAGGGGTCTTTTGGGTTTTAGGTATAATGGTGAAGTTCAGCTTCCTTGCTCAGTGCTCACCTTTTCTTGTTCTGTGCATTTTTGTTAGTAACAACGTGCCATTTTGGCATGCATGTTCCTGGAAGAGTAAAGTTTCTAAGCTCGGGTAATTTGGGGATTTGGTTGGCAGAGAATGTGATACACATCCTCTTTCAAATCTTGGTGATCAACCCTTTCTGAATTTCCTTTGGCCGGTGTGGATGATGTAATTAACAGAGCATGTTGGTGCCAAATCATGTAGCAAGTGGAACCACTGTGTGTATTTTCTTGCTCACATGCTACACATGCTGTCAAAAGAGCGATGAGGGAACTTGCATTGGCTTACAGTGAGCGATATCATGACCCGTGAATATTGCTAAGAATAGCATTTATATCAGACATACCTACTTGTTCTCTACAAACATGGCAATGGCGGAACGAAGCACTAGTTTCGAACATTTAAACTTGTTTTACAAAACTTTTCATCTCATTGGAGTTGATGTCTTGCTATGACAAAGCTGCTTGTGACACCTGAAGTGGGACATTTTTGTCGTGCATTTGATCGAGACATGGCTTTTTTTTTTTTTTATGCCGCATCACTTACAAATAGTAAGTACCATTACATTTTTTTCACTCTGTGCAGCTTGTGCTGGCATAAGTATTAAACCAATATGTGCTTTGGAAATGTACTTGATTTCTATGTCACCAATTTCTTTATGACCTCGCCCATCAAACTACAGTGGGCTCTCGCTAACTTTGTATCTAGTTACTATAAAGTTTCCTCTGGCTTGTATATCTGCTACTTTTGGCTTGCTAGATGTGTGTTGTGTTGAGGGTTCTTGCTTATACCTTGCACTGCTATTTTAGTGACTGAAAATGTGAGGTCAGGAATTCATGCTTGCTCGGGTGAAGAAACATGCACCAAGTTTTATGTGGTCACTGATAGGTTTCAAGTTTGGAGGTGTGCTGGTCCATGATGTTCTTTCGTTTCTTGTTGATTTTGAATGTCCTTGCTGTCCCTTTCGCCTTCATTTGCGATTGACCGCTAGCAGAATGGGTCGAGCAAAGGGGGAAATGCGCCTTGTTGCTCGTGTACAGAGAGCTCTATTTTCTTGAGAGATGGTTTATCCAGTTGCTTGGTGTTGGGACCACAGTATACAGAGCACTTGGACAAAGATGCTAGCGGATGGTTTGAGCATTGATCTCAACTTGCAGATGTGTTACATCTGAATTATTTATATATTGGTTTGACACTCGACGCTCAACCTGGCAGACGAGTTCTTTTCTGGAAAGAGGGAGGGGAGGGAGGGAGGGAGGGAGGAAGGGAGGAAGGGGGGGGGGGGGGGGGCTTATTTTCTGTTAGTGCACCTAGAATTTTAAATTCCCCAGAAAATGGTGTCCTGTCTCAAAATTTCTTATGAACCTTTGTTGTTTGTAGGCCTCCTCATTATTTCTTTATCTCCATATATGGGTTTCATGTTCTATAAATTTACGCAATAGGAATGACCATTTCGGCTATTTGGAGTAAAACTTGTTTGACAATGTCTCAACCAAATGCTTCTACTCCTATATTTACATTAAAACCATTGACTTATCCACTGAGCACATTCTCCTTATGCTGCAAGTTTTTAAGTATTATGCCATGATTTGGCTTGTGTCTATTTGTGTCTAATGTTTCTTAGAGATCTCCCTACTGCATCACCCTTCTTTGCTCATTTTTATGAGACTATTCTGAACATACAAATACACCTCCGAGACAAATGTTTATACATTAGGGTTACACTAAGTGTTGTTAGTTACATATGTTAAGGAACCTTTTCCCTAAACACCCATTTAAGAAGTACAAGCATTATACACTTATCAACCAAAACATTATGACCGCCCACCCATTACCACATTGATTCATCTTTGGCACGCAAAACAGTTGCAACCTGTCTTGGCACGGATTTTGCAAGTCCTAATTCACTGCCTCGATTATGTTTGCACCAGATTTGTAAGCGCAGGTCGCGTAATTCCTGTAGATTACGAAGAGGTGGTTTGTGAGCTCTGGGCTGGTGCCCTAACACATCCTAGATGTGCTCAATAGGACTTACATCTGATGGGTTAGGTGGCCAGGACATAAGATGGAATTTGTCATTGTCTTCTTTAATCCACTGTAGTACAATTCTCACCTAGTGACATGGAGTATTGTCCTATTGGAAGATTCCAGTTCCAGTGGCAAAGACAAGCCATGAATGGGTGTAACTGGTCAGCAGTGATCCTGACATTACGATCTGTCCTTTGTTGAAGTCGCTTAAATCAGCAGCCTTTCCCATTACACGCACACGGAGTCGACAGAATGATACTTTTGTACCTTTGGCAACTGTTATCCACAGAGGGTGATAGATAATGCAAATGGCATATCAGCTAGATGTGCTCATTCCCACAACGTAGGGGTGGCCATAATTTTTTGGTTGGCTGATCAGTGTAGTATGGAGCACAATGGCTGTTGCAAGTTTGGTCACTCCACTCAATGCTTGCAGATCGCTAAGCAGCAAAACTATGATTGTAAGAGACTGCATGCTTGCAAATTCTAATGTGCTGATCTTTTCTGCCATTCATAGACCACTGTGCAAAAGTTAAAGAACAGTAAGGTTGTTGGTGACATGGCATGTCGGAAGTTTATACGAAAGTTTCCACCTGGATTTTAAAAAGACCATTATATTTTGCACCTTTGTAAGGTAGCCATATGGAGCAGGATCTGGTGAAAGCTGCCAGTGCATGTGATTCACCGACAACCGAAATTATCTCCGACTATTGCATGGAAGTTCACAGTATTTATGCATATTTCAATATACTATTCCAGAATTAGTGTTGTGCACTCTATTAACCTTTCCCTGGGTATGGGCTGAGCTGTCCCATCAAAACTGTTAGATTGTGTATGTATGCAATATTCCAGAGACCATATGTTTGAAAAGCTTTGGCGGGTGGTGGAATGGTCTATGGTGCATTCACTTGCGAAAACGGTTTAGTATGTGGCTCTAAAATGCAATGCACTCTATGGTTAGTATGTCTTCATTCAGCTTCGACATTTTGAAGACTTCATTTTGCGGTGTGGGTCATCTGCATAAAGTATTAGTGCCAAGTGTTACAAAATTCTATTGGTTCTTTTTAGTCAATGTGCAAGAAGATTGCCCCTTTACCATTCATATAGCAACTTTTGGATCATTGTGTAAAGTTTTATTTGTTTTGTTGGCTATAGCTGGAGAAATGTGTTTCCTAGGTCTTTATTTGTTTTTCTTGGTGTGTTAACTGTCACCACAAACGTTTCTACACTTCCCATTGGCCTGGCTGCAGAATTGGAGCTTGTGTATCTGCATCAAGGGGTTTCTTTTCCTGCCAACGCCTCTAGAAAGACATCTGTAGACAACAATCCGATTGTGTGCCTTCAGTGCCCCGTCCAATACCTTTTAGGAGCGACTTACTAACCCCAGTTGCTGGGAAATTGACAGAATTCTTGTGTTGGTTCAAGAGAATGCATTCATGTTTGCACAGCCTCTCACTGTCTCGTCATTTTTGTGCTGGTGTCAAAAAACCTGCTGTAAACATTCTAGAAGCAGTGCCTGGTGCGCTTGCAGTTGTCGTGTCTTGTTGAGCATAGTGAATACGTTTCGGCTGTTGCTTTTTCGTCAGAGGTGTTTATGTACAAAAGATTCAAACAGTAGCCATGAGGTTGAAGATCATCCATTTCAAAATAAAAGAAGGTTGCTAAAAATATAACATGCTTTGTTTGGTGTCTGATTGCTGTTTTAGTTGTGTAACTTTAGCACATTAGGTTTAGTGTGAATAGTTTCAGGTGTCAGCAAATGGTAACACTTACATTGGCAAATCAATCTATAGCAATGTTTTCCTGTTTTTCATAAACTAAATCTCATATCCACAGTGGTAAATGAGTGCAATAACTTTGTTAATGCTGATGTCCCGTAGTCGGGCAGGGTTTGCTGTTTTATTAGAATAGTATCTTTGTGTGGTTGCATATTTTAATGGGCAATTTTATTTTTCGAGCACTTGTGGTTGCATTCAGGCACGTAGCCAAGGGGGGGGGGGGGGGGGGCTATGGGGCCTGCCCCCTCCCCCCCCCCCCCCCTGCCCCCGAAATCTTCCATTTTGCTGGGACCTCCTCAACCCCCTCCCCCTCATACAGCATTTTGTCATGGGCACGCCGCCCCCCCTTCCCCGAAACAAAATCCTGACTATGTGCCTGGTTGCATTGTATGAATAATGATATACAAGAACGTTGGAGGTATCCTGTCTCACTTTTTATTCTGGATAAGCGAAATGTATTATGCAGTTCATTCGGAATAATGGCGTGTGTCTGCACTCCAGCTTCTCTAGGTAGAGCCAAGCTTGAGCACCCTCAAATATCTGGACTGTGAAGTGGCAAGGAGCATATGTGGAGTCATATTAGTGTGGTCAAAGATTGCAGACACTGGTTTTTGTGCCAATCTCTTGGAAGCATGCCTGGAAGCCAACTAATGCCAGTTCGTAACCTCACAAAAATCTGTAGGCTTTCTGCAGATTTTACTACTGGTAGGGTATGGGCATATGAGCTGTGGTGACGCCGCAATTGCTGTTCTGAGTACTTTTTTTTTTCATAGGAAACAATAGGCATTAGAGCCATTAAATAAGTGGGTTTGTAATGTGTTGTTGAAACACGTTTCACAAACAACCTTCTAGCGACATGTTTTATGGTCACGCATTTCATCGATACTATGACAGTGTTGTTAGGCAAGACGTTCCTGGAATGCATTCTTTTTGGGAGGCGCACCGCTGTTCCATCTTGCATCGGGGAAACTGGAAGGGGAACTCGTTACATGTTCAAGAAAACAGCAAAAAAGGCATTTTTTTATCATTTTTTTTAGTAGACATTTAGGCTTTTTTTATTATTGACTATATCAACCTCGGATTTTAAGAGATGGGGAAGTGTCCGATAGATAGTCGAAAATGAAGAACGGACAAATGTGGCTGCAGTGACACAACACATAGTTTGATGTAGATGTTTTAACTTGCTCACTTCATCTATGGATTATCCAGCACAATACTTTATTAAAATATGCAAATGTAAGGACATGTTACAATCATAAAAATGTAGAAGTAACGGGAATTCATTCCTTTCGAACCACTGTAACTTGTAACGGGAACTCATTTCAAGATTGAGAAGGAACAAACTTTCGTTTCCGTTTTGGAGGAACATGTACAACACTGCTGCAACATTCCGTAGAATGCCCTTGCAACATTTTATCGATAAATGGTGGATTTACTAGCTTTGTTCCTTTTGCTGGGAGTATTCTGGAACCATAGGGGACTATCCATACGTGACTCCGATACAGCAAAGATGAATATGCAAGCCCTAATTCTAGGTTTCCAAACAAACTGTTTGGAATCTTGAGTTGAAACACCTCAAGATTCTATGTAGGCATCCTTTTTCAAAAAGGACGTCACCTAGGTAGTCCCTTAGCCGAACTGCTCAATTTTCTTATTTATTCTCATTGTGCTATGGGAGACAGTTTTGAGGAAATTAAGTAAAGTGCAGTGGGTGGGAAAGCGATTAGCAACAGCACCCAAGTGAGTACTGCTGACCATTCTAAATACCACATGATCCCAGCAAGAAGCGCACAATTCTTGGAATTTTATGATCAGATTTGATGACTTCACCATCTACTTCCACCTTGGATCCTTGGAGTGAAGCAAAGTAGGCAGTGAGTGCACCTCCTACTCCAGTCACCTTAACTAAGCTGCTGTCGCATTTCATTGGCTCTATTTTATCTGTACAGAGAGAAACTGAAAGAGGAGATAAGAGCGTGCTGTGATGGCGTTGCTTGGATCTCTAATTGGAAGGATTAGTGGGTATAGGTGCAGTGCAAGGAGCAGACAAAGCACTTGTTCGCACTGATTGGGAGGAGACAGCGGCTAGACAAGGCCTTGTTTTTCATAAATAATTTTATAGGAAAGGGAGTGCCCGATCTCTGAGATTTCGGTCAGACAAGCATGTGTCCCGCAAAGAAAGAAGCTTGGATAGCTGCTGTGAAGAGAAGTACATCAGGTGGCTCACCCTGGCAGCCGAGAGAGCATCCCGGACCTGGAACACACATTTTATCACAGGTATATCGACTTTGTAAGCTTCCGACAAGGGTTCACTAAGGTTGATGGAATGCCATTTCATAGAAACACGTTTTAGTGAATAAGCATGTTTTATCAAAGCTCCATGCAGTTTAGAGAAATGCCGTTTATTGAAAAGGGGACGCTGTTTAATAAAGACTGGTGCATGATTCGCTGAGATGTGTTTACTCAAGCCCTTTGTGCCCCCTCCTTTCTCTCCCCCTGCAAACCAGGCAAGATGCAAAATATTTCTAAACCGCCGTTCACTAAAATGAGCTTCGGTAACATGGATGCACCATTTTTTCTAAACTGAGTTTCTGTATAAAGAGCTTCGGTAAAATGGATGCGCCATTTGTTCTAAACTGGGTTTCTGTATAAAGGGACTCTATAAGCTTGGATCTCTAAACCGCCGTTCGCTAATCCAACAAGGCTTCCATGCACAGCTAGGTCTTGTCTTGCATTCCGAAAGTTTTTGATGCTGTCCAATAGGTGGCACGATTTGGTCCATTAGGATCAGTGGGTCTGTCACGCTTCCTTGTTGTGTGCATGCACTCATTTGGCCTGTAATTTACCATTTTTGAAAATACTGGTTTGAAGATATACATTCGGTAGAAGTGTGGTGCTTCATACAGCACTCATCGTGGACACCTCCCATTGCTCCAAGTAACTGCTATCTTGACGGCGGGGGAGACTCCTTTTGTTGCTGCATCTTGGGGCTGGATAATAGCAGTGGGAGAGGGTGAAATCAAAAGGGTGGCAAGGAAGATTTTCCTACCTTGTGGAGAATGATTTTGTAGGTCGGCCTTTAACCTTTTTCTCTCTTTTCGATCCACGCAGTGTAAGGAAAAGTTAGTGAACCCTTGGCTTTTCCTCATATTCAGTACCTTTACCAACACGTTCATGGGTTACGTGCCTTGCACCTACGTCACATGATGACGTCGAACACTGGTATCCGCCATGCTGGTGGTTGACTCGACGGTCCTTCGCAGCGAGAGAAATGGTAAACTGCGCCGCGCTCGGCAGTAGCAATTACCCTGTATCCCGACGATCGTCCGATCGTTTCATCGGCATGTCCCACGAGACAGAGTAGCCGTCAAGTTAGAGATAGTACGAGCGGCAGGAAAGGGATACGGCCGCGGATTATCGAGTTTGCGGGACGCATTTCATAGCGGCGAGCGACGGCACTTTGCTACCGTTGTTTCCGTTCGCACACTCCTTTGCATCGGCTTTTGCTCGTTCGTGGTGTATATGGTTTTTGGCCTTCGTTACATAACGCCGTTTCCACGCTTCGAGCACACCTTCGGGGCTCCCGGCCGAGTCCGGGTGAGTGTCGCGCCGCGAGCCCGGCCAGACGGATCGGTCGGCGGCGGCCCCCGTGTGCAAGTTCGTCGAGACGCCGCCGCCGGGGCATCGGTTTGTGCCGTCCGCGAGGCGGTAACCTTTGCAAGGAGCGAAAGTATGCAAACGAACCGGTTAGGAAACATCATAATATAAACCCTGAGACAATGAGAGTTGTCTTGTCCGTTATTTGATTTATCCTTGTCTCAGGGTTTAGATTATGACGGTAACATTGTGTTGTTTACCAGTATTTCGCAAAATCGTAACAATTTTTCTACAAGCGACTTCTAGAGTCGCTCGTCAAATTATGGGGCACGCAATTAAGCTTTTTCTTTTTCTTGCGACACGGCAGCCCTTCGCGTCAAAACTTCGTCGGCGGCATTTCGAAACTTTCTGCTCGTAGCGCAATCGCACCAATGCCGAAAAATTCCGCATGTACTGGATAAACGTCATCATCGTAAGCTCAGCACGTTTTTACAAGTTACGTGTAACACAACTATAGGTATACCTTTGTTGAAAATATGGTGCATGTTAGCGCATGTCCGGGCCGTTAGCGGCATCCTACGCCTTGGTAAGCGCATCCGCGCGGTGTGAAGTCAACCACCAGTATGGTGCGGGGCCTCGTCCTTCCCTAGCGTGACGTCACTTGCAAGGCATGTATAATCTCAAACTGTTATTTAAGAAAATGGCGAAGGGGCAAATTGTGAGTTTGGTCAGAAAGTCGGCCGTGATCAGCGTTACTGAATTTAATAACGTTGGTCGTGATGGTAGTGATAGTAAGTGAGCTAGTTTGCTAAAAGTAGAGCCAGTGGAGCCACTACAGCGGCTCAAGCTAAAAGCAGTGTTCTTTGCTGAGGTTGAACTTGCAATCTGGCAACCAGGTCAACCCTGATGTGGACAATAAGGACCAGGGGCCGCCAGCGGAGCTTAGAGTAAGACCCACAGATGGGGAGCTATCAAGAGCGGCACGGAGGGTCGACGCAAAGACTGCAATGGGAAGCGACGGGATCCCCATGTCACTTATTCGGGGTCTGGGACCGAGAATGCGAGCCTTGGTGGCCGAAAGCCTCACAGAGATCCTCGCGGATGCCCAAGTACCGGAGACATGGAAAGAAACAAGAATGAAGCTCTTGTACAAGGGAAAAGGCGAAAAGGCTGATCTCGGTAACTACCGGCCAATCAGCATCACATCAGTGCTTTACAGAATGTGCACTCAGATTATCAGAATGAGACTGCAGAAATGGGCCGAGGAAACGGAAGTGCTGGGAGAGCTGCAGAATGGTTTTCGAACAGAAAGATGCATAGAAGACAACCTATTTGTGGTAACACAGTGCATCGAAGTGGCAGCCCAGGAGGGCAGACCACTTTACGCAGCATTCCTGGACATTTCCAAGGCATACGACACGGTGGATCAAAACATACTCTGGAGTCGACTTCGCGGGCTAGGAATAAACGAGGCAGATGTGAATCTGCTGCAGGCACTGTTTGATGGGGTCTCGGTGCGGATTGAGTGGGAGGACCACATGACCAAACGTATACCAGTAACCAGGGGCCTGAGGCAAGGATGCCCCCTATCCCCCTTGCTATTTATGTTGTATGTAGCACTGTTGGAGAAAGCACTGGAGCAGTCGGATGTGGGCTTTGACCTACCATACAGAATGGAGGGAGCCTGGAAGCGGCAAAGAATACCAGCCCTCATTTACGCCGATGATGTGGTGCTCCTGGCCGACTCGCCGGAGGACCTCCAGGTGCTTCTGGACATCAGCGGGGAGCTCGCCACACACCTTAGACTCCGTTTCAACCAGAGCAAGAGTGCGGTCTTAGTCAAGGGAGATGGACCGAATCAGGAACCAGAGGAACAACAGTGGCACCTGCAGGGAGGGAAGTTGACAAGACAAAACACGGTCAAATACTTGGGAGTGACCCTGGCTGCGGAGCCCGACTACCTGAAGGTCCATGAACGGGAGAAGAGACTGGGAGCGATAAGGGGGAAAGGAGTCCTGGCGAAGAAGACCACGTGGACCTTCAACAGGTTCGAGGTGGTGCGGGGGCTATGGAAGATGGCCATCGTTCCGGGACTCACGTACGCAAATAGTGTACTCGTCCTCTCATCGCAAACAAGAGAATTCCTGGAGAGAAGACAGAGGGATGCAGGAAGAATGGCCTTGGCAGTCCCGAGAACAGCACCCAACGAGGGTGTCCAGGGGGACCTAGGCTGGTCGTCCTTCGAAGCCAGAGAAGCCAGCGCCAAGGCACTGTACGAAATGAGAGTACACAGACTCCCGGATGGGAATTGGGCCCACCGCACCCTGCGCTACATGATATACCAGGAAAGATGCACCAAATGGATGCACCGCCTCCGAAGGCTGCGGGACCGCTATGGGTTCGAACCGATCTGGCTGGAGTCAGCGGGCGAGAACCGGGTGGGCCCAGCGGCAATCAGAAAGGGCATCCGAGCAGTGGAGACGGAGAGATGGAGAGCGGGGGCGGCGGCGAAGCCGTCCCTCGCGATGTACTACGCGGAGAAGGAGGCCATAAAGAAAGAGCCCTGGTATGACAACTCGATAGGCAGTGGACTCCTCGCAGAGGCCCGCATGGGTACATTACGGCGTGCATTACGGACCCGGGTGTGGAGAGCCAGGTTCACGGAGGGACAGGAGAGGACGTGCACACTCTGCGGGCAGACCGACGAGACGACGGAGCACCTGGTGCTGCAGTGCCGGCACATTGTACCGGTCCCTAGTACGGCGGAGCTACCAGTAGCACTGGGTTTCCGAATCGGTGCAGAGCAGGGAGAGGAAGAACAAAAGAACGTCCGATCGGCGGTAGAGGTGACGAAAAGGCGGCTGGAAGGGTGAAGAGAGACACATCGGCGGAGGGAGTGCAACCGACCAGCGGAACACCAAGCGGAAGCGGAAGTCGCGGGAGGCGCGACTGACTAGGCTAGATCCAGTATCCAGTAGAGCCGCAGACAGCCGCAGACTCCAATCCAATCCATCCCTGGGAATTTCGACGACTGTTTCAAGCGTGGTCGCGTGGTTTCAAGACTGGTTTCCTTCCCGCTGCCGCCGGCAGGTACGGCCGTCATTGTGCATATTACTCCTGCATGGTCCCTCTAATACAGCGTGTGGTTTACCCGTACCTTCCGTGGGAATGATTCGTGCAGAAGTCGCGCAAAACTTGCAGTTCAAAGAAGAGAATGTCGTGTTGCGCTGCGAGTGGCTAGAGTGCGACTTCGTGAGCGGGATCAGCCCCGAGTTTTACACGCATGTTAACAAGCACCTGAAAGAGGACGCAACTCTTTTGGACACGTCCGAGTGCCCATGGAGGGACTGTTCGACGGTTCCCAAGAGCAGGGGTGAGCTGCGAACCCACGTACTGTTCCACGCTTTTCACACCAAGATCAAATGTTACGGCCAGAACCTGGTAGAGAGGCAGAAGCCGCCGCAGCGCTGCCAACTCGACAAGCAGACCCGCAACCTTATCCCGGACACTCCCGAGCAGTTTGAGTGTCAGTGGGAAGGCTGCGATGACGCCGACTTTGAGAACCCGGAGGCCTTCTACGAGCACGTGACCAACCACGCCGAGGACGAAGCCGGACCGCGCAGCGACTCCGCGCGATGCCGCTGGTTCTCGTGCGGCGCCGAAAGCACGACCGTCTACACCCTCAAGAATCACTTGCGCACGCACACACAGGAGAAGAGACTGGCGTGCCCGGACTGCGGCGGCATGTTCGCGTCGCGCACCAAACTGGTGGACCACTTGGCGCGACAGGTGGACCGGCCGGAGCTGGGCTGCTCGTACTGCAACCGCGGGTTCAGCTCGGAGCGGCTGCTGCGCGACCACATGCGCCACCACGTGAACCAGTACAAGTGCGCCGTGTGCGACATGACCTGCCCGACGCCCTCGGCGCTCAAGTACCACATGCAGTGGCGACACTCGACGGCACGTCCCTACGAGTGCGACCATTGCGACTTCTCGGCAAAGACGCCCGGTGACCTACGCAAGCACCTCGAAACACACGGGGGCGGGAGCAAGCCGTGCCCGTTCGCGGGCTGCGAGTTCGTGGCCCGCAGTTCGTACCTGCTGAGAAAACACGTGAGGGCCAACCACCTGTGCTACCCCAAGAATGTGTACATGTGCCACCTGTGCCAGAAACAGTATGCCAGTGGCAACTCGCTGTCCAGGCATCTAGTCTCCCAGCACCGCTTCAAGTGGCCCTCAGGGCATACGCGCTTCTCCTACACACGTAACAAAGACAATGTGTTCACGTTGCAGACGGTCCGCTACGAGAGTATCGAACTCACCGAGGCGGAGCCTGCTGCCTCCGAGCCAACCGACCAGGCTGCAGATCTGTCCAGGCTTGCGGGGGACTTGGCGGCCTCTTCACCCGTGGCTGCCGGTGCTTTGCCTGCAACTGATATTTCTTTGTCTGCGGCTGCCGTTGCCTTGCCTGAGGCTGCGGTTGCTTCACCTGTGGCTGCTGTTGTCTTGCCTGCAACTGATGCAGGGATTCAGATTGGGCTGGTTGCCGTTGCGGATCAAGGGGGTACCTTGGCTGCAATGCCGGTGGCGCAAGTTCTAGCACATCTGCCGCCCACAAGTGCAGTGGGCATTGGCTCTGTGACCAAGGATGCGAGCTGAAAATCTGGCCCTAGTATAGCTTTCTCGGGAAATTGAGATTGAATTTGCATCGTGCAGCAAAAAATGTTTGAATGTGGCTCAAAGGAAGGTTGCAGAGGCATCTGTTTCTTTCAAATTTGTAAACTTCTGGCGGAGTCTGTGACACTTGAAGTTCAGCCTGCTGTCTTCGAGGCTGCCGAGCATACTGTTTGCTCACCGCCAGAATTACTCTGCTTCATTCTGTCATCAGGTGGAGAAGTGACGAAGAGAATGGATTTGTTTTAATTGTACAAGTATCACTTCTTTCGTTGTGAGTTTATAAATTTTAGTGAGGCTTCTGCTTGGAGACATTTAAATTTTATTATAAAGGTAGGTAGTGCTATATCTTAACAAAGTAATCAGATGAGGCAAAAACTGCCACGAAAAGGATCTTTAAGTGGTGTGTTTGTTACATCAGGGATAAACAGTTCGACAAAATTCTGAATTTAAGAACCTGGAGGTATAGGCACATGCACGGTTGCAACAACAATTTTTGTGTGTATTTCGGTGCACCTGCTTGTGGGTACAGTTTTGCAATTCTTTAGTAATTGCAAGAAAATCGACTAGCAGGTCAGGCTAATCAACGCTCCCATGATGATGTTAAAAAAAATTGCAAAGCTGCACATTGTGTCGTTAAAGTTTGGTTTCCTTTGATAAGGAGTTTTCATCCTTACAATATGCTTGTTTTCATCCTGTGCTTGCAGTGACGTCTGTACACGATTGCTAATTGCTACAGTCAACCAAAAATGACTATTGTTTTATGCCTAACCGAAATCTTTTGCTCAACCATTTCAAACAAACCTTGGCTCCTTGCTTTACATTCAAGGACATGCATGGGTCACCTTGAGGTGCATGATGTAACACTTCATCAATGTTAGGCTCTGCCAGTGACGTGTGTGAGCTTTACTGGTCCATCAATGTGCTGTGTGCACTTGTTGGTTAGAATTGAAGTAGAGGATGCAACCTGCATCATATATTGTTGAAGTGTGGAATGATAAAAGCTTGTTCACACACTTGAGATTGCTTACGGCTGGAAAGGCCTAAAAACCGTTTGTAACATAGTCGACCGCACTCAAACGCCAGTGTGTGAACCCGCCTTAACATGTTTACTCGTACTTGAGCTTTTATTTGAAAGTGTCAAGTGGCTGCATACTTTTGTGTATGTGCGATGGAATCAAATGACGAGACCATCGCAATAATAAAACTTCTGCGGAAAGTAGCTCCATTTAGTGGCAGTTTCATTGTTGACCAAATTTGTTTTCTTTTTGTGACTCGTGGAGGTGTGATTATGCCATGGGCACAGTGAACTAGGAACATTAAGTAGTGGAAAAAGCGGCGGCCTCCGCGTGAGGCACATCGTGTTGAACCTACCAAGTGGCACTAAACCTCGTTTCAGCTTAAGTCCAGAAGCAGCCAATGCTACAAGCGCGAGCATGTGGCCCTGATCAGTGCTTCCGTTGCACGAGCGCGTATGCTTGGCAAGGATGCTGAAAGCCCGGAGCTCGCTCTTTTAGACTGCTACGCTCACACTTTGAGTGAAACGGGGTATAGCGGTCTTTTCCCAAGCCCTACCTCACCTCGCTTGCATATGGCAACCATGAGCTGCAAGCCTATGCCAAAAGTATGCATCTTCTTTTTTTTTGCAGGCACAGGAGGGCACAGCATGAGCTAACCAGGATTTGAACATTATAGTCCGTTGCAACTCAAGAAGAGCAAAAGACAAAGCCATTTCCTTTTTCCACATTAGCAGAGCGAATGCTGGAGATGAAAGGAGCGGATTCCAGCGTTGGCTGTGCAAGTGTGGAAAGATGGAAGTGCTCCGTCTCCTGCTCTTCTTGAGCTGCAACATACTATAGCGCCACGCAAGGCTTTCAACACCCTTGGCTTTACACGGCCGATTGGGCACCGCTGCTGCTTTTTGCACTACTTCTAGTTCTAGTTCATTGTATCCATTGGCAAGCTGGGTGTTTGTGTCTCTGAATGCTCCATTTCCTCTTCCCCTTGTCTCTATACTCAGCAACAACTTCTCTTGGCAATGCAGTGGAAGGTAGTACACGCACGCGTTTGCTCTCCCATTTTGAGCGCTGAATAAAGCTGTGCGCAGGTTCTCCTTCTCTCCACTGCACTGCCAAGGAAAGCTGTCGCCGAGTGTAGTCTGGACTATGTGCTGTACTGGTGGCTAAGTGGCATATGAAGTGGAGACTCGGTATATCTCACTCTACATGTTTTTTTACACTGTTTTTAATAGATTGTTGAAGTGCCTGTCGCCGGGTCTCAGAGTCTGTGCAGCTCGTGGCCCAGGCACCTCGTGTCTCTTGCTCGTACCTGTCCCGTGAGCTTGGCACCGTTCGAGCGCTGTGGATAACTGCCGCTACAGATAGCTCACTCCCTAGCAAGGGAGCGGGCTAACGAACGTTCTTGACTTTGAGAGAGTGCACGTGCAAGCTGCTGTTCATCTTGAACCTGACGCGAGATGTTTGACCGTGCATTTAGATATGGGATAGTAGGATGTCGCATGAATGTGTTGAACTCCTTGGAGATGGGAGAGAGTTTGAAATAAAGTTGATTGAAATTGACATCCTTTGTCAGTAGTGATCGTCTGTGGGACTCCAAAGCGACTAATCCACATTTCCATCAGTGTGCGAGCTACGGTTGTTGCGGTGATATCTTTCATTTGTGCCGCTTCGGGCCACGGCATAAAGCAATCGAAGCAGGTCCGAAGATATCGGCTTTCTTGTAATGGAGGAAATGGTCCCACTATGTCAACGTGAATGTGGGCGAAGCGTGTGTTTGGTGTGTTAAAAGTTTGCAAGGGTGTCTTAGTGTGTCGGTGAACTTTCGAGCGTTGGCACTGGACATAAGTTTTGGCCCAGGACCTCACGTCAGCGTTGATATGAGGCCATATAAACCGCGATACTATCAGTCGCTGGGTTGCTCATATCCCGGGATGGGACAAAGAATGCAGGGAGTCAAAAACTGTTTGACGCAAATCTGCTGGTACGAAGGGGCGGGGTCAACCTGTCAACACTTCACATGCAACTGTGTCGTCACAGTCGGGCAGGTGTATGTCTTCGAAGACTAAGGTCATTGAAGCTGTCCGTAGACGTAACTCCAGGTCACTTTGTTGTGCTTCCACCAGCTGCTCATAAGGAACTGCAGGGCATTCCGAGGAGCACAGGTTGACCCCAACTCTGGAGAGTGTGTCAGTTGCGGCGTTATCCGTGCCCTCGACGAAGCGAATGTCGGTGGTGAATTCCGAAATGTATGCCATGTGCCTTATCTCACACAGAGAGTGTGCCGTGCTGTTGGAGGCTAGCGCATAAGTTAACGGCTTATGGTCTGTTAAGACAAAGAAGCTTCGGCCTTCCACGCAGTGGCGAAAGTGCCTTATGGTAAGGTATATCGCCAGTAGCTCGCGTCCAAAGGTGCTGTATTTCCGTTCTGTCAGAGTCAGCTTTCTTGAAAAGAAGGAAAGTGGTTGCCAGTTGGCTCTGTCTTCTTGTAGAGCCGCTCCAACAGCTCCATCTGAGGCGTCAACCATGATGGAGAGAAGTGTGTTGCTTTTGGGGTGACATTGGGCGCGTTCAGTAGCGCCTCCCTTGCCTCCGAACGGAGTGACTCGAGTCGGAGCTCTTTGGATTTTCTCTCCGGAAATCGTCACCAGTCAGGAAATGACGTCATCTTTAGCTCCTTTGACTCTACGTGCACAGTCTCCGGACTCGGTGCTTCGGAGCTTGACTCCGAAGCCCCGGAGTTACGTGTACCGGAAGTGACTTTTGGCCGTCCAGTGGAAGGAGTCTGTAACTCCTTGACTCCGGGGCCGCTACTGAACGCGCCCATTGGCGATGATGTTTTTCACTTTCTCGAAAGCTTGATTGGTGGTTGGCGTCCAATGCAGTGGCGCTGCCTTTACTTTGGTGGCCGGGAGTAGGTCGTAGAGGAGTTCGCAGACTTGGGTGCGCTGTGGTATAAAGTGTCAATAAAAATTGACGAGCCCAAGAAATTCCTAAAGTTACTTCGCCGTCGGGGGCTGTGGAAAGCCTCGGATGACTTCGACTTTCTTGGGTAACGGTTGAATTTCACAGCTATCAATGTGGTAGCCAAGAAATTCAACTTCGTTGATGCCGAATTCACATTCGGTCGGATTAACGACAAGTTTGTATTCTTCCAAGCTGGAGAAGAGTCGTCGTAGATGATCAGCATGCTCTTCTGGGGTATTGCTAAATACAAGGATATTGTCAATATACGCAAAGGTGAATGACAAATTCCGGGGGACTGTGTCCACGAATCGTTGAAAAGTTTGCGGCATTGCGGAGGTTAAAGGGCCAAGAACTCAAACAGCCCAAGCGGCATGATGACGGCCATCTTGGGAATGTCGGCTGGTTCTTTGGGGATCTGGTAGAACGCCTTGACGAGGCACTTTGCTGAAGACCTTTGCGACCTGTAGGATGCCACCGAAGTCAGGATATGAGGGATAACGTAACGGTCGGGCAGAATGCACAACTGTTTAATGCTCCGTAGTCCCCACAGGAGCACCAGTCCCTGGTTTTCTTCCGGGCCATGTGAAGTGCCAAAGACCAGGGACTCGAAGATGGTCAAATTGCCACGCGCGTCGGCAAGCGACCGCGTGCGTGGCCGAGTGGTTACCGCACTTGACTCTCGTGCGGAAGCCCAGGATTTGATTCCTGGGAGTGACGCGTCTTTTATTTATTCTTTCCATTTAGATTTCTGGTAAATTCGAGAGCCCTGTTGCTTGTTTGAGGTCCGAATGTTCTATACGCTGAACTTTCTACACCGATTGTTCCAGAGGCCCACACGTGTAGACGGTGTAGTACATAAGGGGCTCCGCGTGGCGAGCCGCAGTCAGTCTCGCCCCAGCGTTCGATTCTGCTGTTACGCCGACTTCGGTACGCCCGCGAAGCTCTGCTGTTATCTTCTGTTTCCTTTTTATTTTTGGGCACATGTTGGCCTTATTAAGCGTTTCAGTTTTCACAGTTATTCTTTGTTTCCTGCCAGCTTATTCATGACATATTGGTGGAGGTGCGGGGTACCGCATGTCCGTGCAGCGCACCTCCCAGGGCCCGCAGTGCCAGTCCGACCCCAAGCCCCCCAATGACCCAACGAAGAGAGGACCCAGACCCGATCACGTCGCCACAACCAAGGCCTACCCCCGGAATTGGGACCTGTTCGAGGCGGGGTTTAGGCCGCACGTCCGGAGGCTTCCTGGCTCATGACGACGACCATTCCCCGAAGTGAAGAACCCAGGGGTCCAGTGGAGGTGGGAGAATTGGTAACGTAACGAACGGTTTAATTACATGGTTGCAATACAGTCGTCAAATCCGAGAGAACAACCGGAGCAGCCTCACGCTCCGCCTTATATAGGGTCCGTTTTCTCCCTCACTCTCCGCCAGGGCAGCAGGTGCGAGTAGCAAACCGCCGCCAAGTGCGTTGCAGCAAAGACCGCCGCGTCGTAGCCAGAAGTGCGTCGTAGCCATGGTTCTCCGCAGTAAGGTCATGCCTCTCTCCCTTTCCGGAGCGCACGAACCCACACGCACACACACACGTCCCGTTGACGTCACGGACGCGTTGAGACTCGTTTCGGGCAGACCACGACAGGTGGGCGACGGTCCTGAACACGTCGGGACTCGTTTCCGCAGCGTTGAAACTCGGAAGAAGGTCGCCGAAGGTTCCATTCTTAACAGCCCCTCCGGGGCCAGGGAAACCTCGAATGGTCGGTGGTACAATCGCTGGCCTGAAGAGGTGGGCTTGGAGTAGGCCTTGAGAAGACGCTGCAAGCACTAAACAAACTCCCAAACCTCTTACAACGGAGGCATTAGCGGAAACGTCCCCCACAATAGACCCCTTTCGAAATTCCCGTGCCGATTATTAGAAGGTCGGAACCCCTGCACAATGGCGGAACAACACACATTGTGACACGTGCAAGTCATTCCATAAGATATCGAACGTCAGAGCGCAGTCAGTGCTAGGACTAGACGAGCCTATCAAACAGCGTCGAAAGTGCAACGTCACTGTGCTCATCGCCTTTTTCTGTGGGTGTGTTTTTTCTTCTGCTGCAACCAAACGCATAAAGTGTGCCGTGACGTTTCGGCTTTAGTCCGCCATTGTGCAGGGATTCCACAGCTGCCAACAGAGGGCAGTATTTCGAAAGGGGTCTATACCACGCCACACCGCAGTCAAACGCTCGGAATTCGCCAGAGACCCGCCAGACTGGATTACGGAGTACCAAAATTTGCCAAAACAATGCAATTTAAAACCTTAGGACAATTTCGGGTATCGAGACCCCCTGTCGCCAAAAAACTCATTTTTCTAACGAGGTCACAATGAACAAAAGACAAAAACTCTTCGCAATTTGTGAGGTCCTTTTTGGGTTTTAACGAAGTGCCCCCTCTTAGATCCTCATTCCCGTGGATGACGAAGACCTCTGAGATCATCCCTACTGTTTTTCGTGATGTCAGAAAAATCTGCTCAACCCATCGGCATTGCCGTTAAATTTGCCTTTCCTTTTTCTTACGCAGTGATCGATTTTCACGTGAGTTCTAGACGTGAAAATGCGGTCCTTATAGCGCCGATAAAACAATCCGCCTTTTTCATGCCCCGTCACATTGGTCCTAGCAATCCCCTGAGCTGTACCGCGAAACCCTGACACACTAGGGTCGCTCTTCTGCTCGACTGTCAAAGACACTCTGTCTACTCGTAGCAGAGGACCAAAGTTACGTGACGCCGGAGCTACGAGAGATCTTTCACAGATCCCGTCTTCCTCCGCCTTTTTCGCCGGCGCGTTGGGACGGCGTGCGCTTTCTAGTGCTACGAGGTCAGGCTGCTCTACAACCTGGTCCCTCTCATCCCGGTTTTCTGCCTCCAACTCTGGGAGTGCTTGCTCCCCGTCAGCTGCCTCTGGCTCTGGATCACTCGTCAACAAAGGGGCGACCTGACGCGATTTGGACCTCGTACACGACTGAACTAGCCCTTCTCGAAGTTGTTGACCCCTTTCGCGCAGCAGGAAATCTGACCGGTTAGAAAACAAATAAGGATACTCCAACGGGACTGTTTGCGAGACAGCCGCCTCTGTTACTAGCTCTCCGAACGGGCCAGTTATCCTTACTGTCGCCATAGGCAGACAGACACTGTGCTTTTCGAGCAGCTGCTTGATCCAAACTACCTTTCCAGTAAAATCGGATGTCGTTACATACGACGGATGAACAACGTCCATCGTCGCTGCACTGTCCCGAAGCACCCTGCACGACTTTCCGTTTACCTGGAGCTCGTGAAGATAGGGACGAAGAAGCTTCAGGTCCTTGTC
Organism: Ixodes persulcatus; assembly: GCA_013358835.2. NCBI lineage: Eukaryota > Metazoa > Arthropoda > Arachnida > Ixodida > Ixodidae > Ixodes > Ixodes persulcatus. The sequence goes on along the minus strand of JABSTQ010001594.1, from coordinate 5,680 downwards.
ACTACCGTTCACGTACGAGAACACAACCCGCGGTTTCTTACATCTGGCCGCTGTGTGTCCCGGCTCCTGACAGAATTGTAGCACAGGAACGGCTTCCTTGCCTCGAACTGCCCTGTTGGGCTTTTCCGCGCCTCGTCTCCGTTCGAGTGTTCTGCGCTCTTTTCTGGGACCTTTTGTCCTGCATCGGGCTTCTCGGGCCCGTTTTCTCGCGAGCCGTTTCCCTGTCGGAAGGTCTTGCGCTGATCGCTCCGGCCGGGTTCGCTTTCCTCTCCGCTCAGCTTTCTACGCGTTGCGTACTCTTCGGCTAGCTCAGCGGCCCTTTCGACAGATTCGACTCCCACCCTATCCTGCACCCAGAGCTTGACTGACTGCGGAATGCTACGAAATAACTGTTCGAGGCACACACACTCGACTACCTTGTCTCGGCTTTCGTACACTTCCTCGCTCTTCAACCATTCTATCAAGTTGGTTTTAAGCCCGTACGCGAATTCCGAGTAGCCCTCGCTGCTCTTTTTCGGATGCGCTTCTAAACCTTTGACGGAACGCCTCGGCAGAAAGGCGGTACCGCTTCAAAAGGCTGGACTTCAACTTGTCGTAGTCGTCCGCGTCTCCAGCACTACGGCGCGCGACAACCTCTGCAGCCTCACAGGGCAACAAAGTCAAAAGCCGCTGCGGCCACGTTTCTGGGGCGAAGCTCAACTTCTCACATGTCCTCTCAAAGTTAACTAAGAATAGGCCCACGTCTTCCCCAACTTTAAACGGCTGCAGGAGCTTCTTCATTTGATACGACTCGGTCTCACTTGCTCGTACCGGAGCCCCAACTCTACTGTTCTGCGAGTTTAATCGCTGTTGTTCAATTTCGAGCTCTAGCCTTTTCAGCGCTCGCTCCTCTGTCGCAGCCTGCGCTCGCTCCTCTCTCGCTGCAGCCTGCGCTCGTTCCTCTCTCGCTGCAGCCTGCTCTCGCTCCTCTCTCGCCGCAGCCTGCTCCTGCTCTCGTTCTCGTTCCTCTCTCGCTGCAGCCTGCTCTCGTTCCTCTCTCGCTGCAGCTTCGCTCTTAGCGTTCTGAAGCAGTTCCCACGCAATTTTAATTCCCTCTGCTTCTGCGCTCTCTGAAATCGCTTTACTGATCTCAGATTTCTTCATCTTTTGCTCCACCTCCACACCCAATTCTTCACATAAACAGAGTAAATCTGTTCTCAGTAACCTCATTAGATCCATGATCGCTGCTCTTTAGCTTTGGCTTTGTTCAAAAACTTGTCGCGAGGTTGTACCAAAACCTAGCGCACGAGTCAAAACCTAAGGATTCCCAGCAGTTCAAAATTAATTACCCATAATCTGAAGCCTGGCGAATCTCAAAGCAAAGTCCAAACGCTCACCCACAGATGTAGCACGATGTCGCATGGTCCGATCCCAACCGCTGCCAACCAGTTGTTCGAGGCGGGGTTTAGGCCGGACGTCCGGAGGCTTCCTGGCTCCTGACGACGACCATTCCCCGAAGTGAAGAATCCAGGGGTCCAGTGGAGGTGGGAGAATTGGTAACTGTTAAGAATGGAACCTTCGGCGACCTTCTTCCGAGTTTCAACGCTGCGGAAACGAGTCACGATCTGTTCAGGACAGTCGCCCGCCTGTCGGAGCCTGCCCGAAACGAGCCTCAACGCGTCCGTGACGTCAACGGGACGTGTGTGTGTGTGCGTGTGGGTTCGTGCGCTCCGGAAGGGGAGAGAGGCATGACCTAACTGCGGAGAACTTTGGCTAAATCGCACTTGAAAGGGAGAGAGACAGGGCCTAACTGCAGAGAACCATGGCTATGACGCACTTCTGCCTACGACGCGGCGGTCTTCGCTGCAACGCACTTGGCGGCTGTTTGCTTCGTCGCACCTGCTGCCCTGGCGGAGAGTGAGGGAGAAAACGGACCCTATATAAGGCGGAGCGTGAGGCTGCTCCGTGTTCTTTCGGATTTGACGACTGTATCGCAACCATGTAATTAAACCGTTCGTTACGTTACCAATTCTCCCACCTCCACTGGACCCCTGGGTTCTTCACTTCGGGGAATGGTCGTCGTCACGAGCCAGGAAGCTTCCGGACGTGCGGCTTAAACCCCGCCTCGAACAACTGGTTGGCAGCGGTTGGAATCGGACCATGCGACATCGTGCTACATCTGTGGGTGAGCGTTTGGACTTTGCTTTGAGATTCGCCAGGCTTCAGATTATGGGTAATTAATTTTGAACTGCTGGGAATCCTTAGTGTTTGACTCGTGCGCTAGGTTTTGGTACAACCTCGCGACAAGTTTTAGAACAAAGCCAAAGCTAAAAAGCAGCGATCATGGATCTAATGAGGTTACTGAGAGCAGATTTACTCTGTTTATGTGAAGAATTGGGTGTGGAGGTGGAGCAAAAGATGAAGAAATCTGAGATCAGTAAAGCGATCTCAGAGAGCGCGGAAGCAGAGGAAATTAAAATTGCGTGGGAACTGCTTCAGAACGCTAAGAGCGAAGCTGCAGCTATAGTGGAACGAGAACGAGAGCAGGAGCAGGCTGCAGCGAGAGAGGAACAAGCGCAGGCTGCGGCGAGAGAGGAACGAGCGCAAGCTGCAGCTAGAGAGGAACGAGAACGAGAGCAGGCTGCAGCGAGAGAGGAACGGGAGCAGGCTGCGGCGAGAGAGGAACGAGCGCAGGATGCGGCGAGAGAGGAACGAGCGCAGGCTGCAGCGAGAGAGGAACGAGCGCAGGCTGCGACAGAGGAGCGAGCGCTGAAAAGGCTAGAGCTCGAAATTGAACAACAGCGATTAAACTCGCAGAACAGTAGAGTTGGGGCTCCGGTACGAGCAAGTGAGACCGAGTCGTATCAAATGAAGAAGCTCCTGCAGCCGTTTAAAGTTGGGGAAGACGTGGGCCTATTCTTAGTTAACTTTGAGAGGACATGTGAGAAGTTGAGCTTCGCCCCAGAAACGTGGCCGCAACGGCTTTTGACTTTGTTGCCCTGTGAGGCTGCAGAGGTTGTCGCGCGCCTTAGTGCTGGAGACGCGGACGACTACGACAAGGTGAAGTCCAGCCTTTTGAAGCGGTACCGCCTTTCTGCCGAGGCGTTCCGTCAAAGGTTTAGAAACGCATCCAAAAAGAGCAGCGAGGGCTACTCGGAATTCGCGTACGGGCTTAAAACCAACTTGATAGAATGGTTGAAGAGCGAGGAAGTGTACGAAAGCCGAGACAAGGTAGTCGAGTGTGTGTGCCTCGAACAGTTATTTCGTAGCATTCCGCAGTGAGTCAAGCTCTGGGTGCAGGATAGGGTGGGAGTCGACTCTGTCGAAAGGGCCGCTGAGCTAGCCGAAGAGTATGCAACGCGTAGAAAGCTGAGCGGAGAGGAAAGCGAACCCGGCCGGAGCGATCAGCGCAAGACCTTCCGACAGGGAAACGGCTCGCGAGAAAACGGGCCCGAGAAGCCCGAAGCAGGACAAAAGGTCCCAGAAAAGAGCGCAGAACACTCGAACGGAGACGAGGCGCGGAAAAGCCCAACAGGGCAGTTCGAGGCAAGGAAGCCGTTCTTGTGCTACAACTGTCAGGAGCCGGGACACACAGCGGCCAGATGTAAGAAACCGCGGGTTGTGTTCTCGTACGTGAACGGTAGTGACAAGGACCTGAAGCTTCTTCGTCCCTATCTTCACGAGCTCCAGGTAAACTGAAAGCCGTGCAGGGTGCTTCGGGACAGTGCAGCGACGATGGACGTTGTTCATCCGTCGTATGTAACGACCTCCGAATTTACTGGAAAGGTAGTTTGGATCAAGCAGCTGCTCGAAAAGCACAGTGTCTGTCTGCCTATGGCGACAGTAAGGATAACTGGCCCGTTCGGAGAGCTAGAAACCGAGGCGGCTGTCTCGCAAACAGTCCCGTTGGAGTATCCCTATTTGTTTTCTAACCGGTCAGATTTTCTGCTGCGCGAAAGGGGTCAACAACTGGGAGAAGGGCTAGTTCAGTCATGTACGAGGTCCAAATCGCGTCAGGTCGCCCCTTTGTTGACGAGTGATCCAGCGCCAGAGGCAGCTGACGGGGAGCAAGCACTCCCAGAGTTGGAGGCAGAAAACCGGGATGAGAGGGACCAGGTTGTAGAACAGCCTGACCTCGTAGCACTAGAAAGCGTACGCCGTCCCAACGCGCCAAAGAAAAAGGCGGAGGAAGACGGGATCAGTGAAAGATCTCTCGTAGCTCCGGCGTCACGTAACTTTGGTCCTCTGCTACGAGTAGACAGAGTGTCTTTGACAGTCGAGCAGAAGAGCGACCCTAGTGTGTCAGGGTTTCGCTGTACAGCTCAGGAGATTGCTAGGACCAATGTGACGGGGAATGAAAGAGGCGGATTGTTTTATCGGCGCTATAAGGACCGCATTTTCACGTCTAGAAATCACGTGAAAATCGATCACTATGACTTCAGCGTAAGAAAAAGGAAAGGCAAATTTAACGGCAATGCCGATGGGTTGAGCAGATTTTTCTGACATCACGAAAAACAGTAGGGATGATCTCAGAGGTCTTCGTCATCCACGGGAATGAGGATCTAAGTGGGGGCACTTCGTTAAAACCCAAAAAGGACCTCACAAATTGCGAAGAGTTTTTGTCTTTTGTATTTTGTTCATTGTGACCTCATTGGAAAAATGAGTTTTGTTTTGGCGACAGGGGGTCTCGATACCCGTAATTGTACCAAATTTTGGTAATCCGTAATCCAGTCTGGCGGGTCTCTGGCGAATTCCGAGCGTTTGACTGCGGTGTGGCGTGCTGTTGTGGGGGACGTTTCCGCTAATGCCTCTGTTGTAAGAGGTTTGGGAGTTTGTTTGGTGCTTGCAGCGTCTTCTCATTCCTACCACAGGCCCACCTCTTCAGGCCAGCGATTGTATCACCGGCCATTCAAGGTTTCCCTGGCCCCGGAGGGGCTGTTAAGAATAGAACCTTCGGCGACCTTCTTCCGAGTTTCAACGCTGCGGAAACGAGTCACAATCTGTTCAGGACAGTCGCCCGCCTGTCGGAGCCTGCCCGAAACGAGTCTGAACGCGTCCGTGACGTCAACGGGACGTGTTTGTGTGCGTGTGGGTTCGTGCGCTCCGGAAGGGGAGAGAGGCATGACCTAACTGCGGAGAACTTCGGCTACATCACACTTGAAAGGGAGAGAGACAGGGCCTAACTGCGGAGAACCATTGCTATGACGCACTTCTGCCTACGACGCGGCGGTCTTCGCTGCAACGCACTTGGCGGCTGTTTGCTTCGTCGCACCTGCTGCCCTGGCGGAGAGTGAGGGAGAAAACGGACCCTATATAAGGCGGAGCGTGAGGCTGCTCCGTGTTCTTTCGGATTTGACGACTGTATCGCTACCATGTAATTAAACCGTTCGTTACGTTACCAATTCTCCCACCTCCACTGGACCCCTGGGTTCTTCACTTCGGGGAATGGTCGTCGTCACGAGCCAGGAAGCTTCCGGACGTGCGGCTAAAATCCCGCCTCGAACATAACGTAACGAACGGTTTAATTACATGGTTGCGATACAGTCGTCAAATCCGAGAGAACAACCGGAGCAGCCTCACGCTCCGCCTTAATATAGGGTTCGTTTTCTCCCTCACTCTCCGCCAGGGCAGCAGGTGCGAGTAGCAAACCGCCGCCAAGTGCGTTGCAGCAAAGACCGCCGCGTCGTAGCCAGAAGAGCTC